>PISX010006892.1:0-93570 GCA_004024625.1 Mellivora capensis
TAGAGAATCGATTCCATTTACTATAGCACCAAGAACCATAAGATACCTGGGAATAAACCTAACCAAAGAGGTAAAGGATCTGTACTCGAGGAACTACAGAACACTCATGAAAGAAATCGAAGAAGACGTAAAAAGATGGAAGACCATTCCATGTTCTTGGATCGGAAGAATAAACATTGTTAAAATGTCTGTACTACCTTTCAATGATACTTAGCGCAGCAGCCTAGAAAGCAGGAAACATTTTTCATTCTATTCATGGCTATCAATAAATAACCAAATTCTAATATTTGCTCCTGCGATGGCATCCCTCGGGAAGTCTCAAGAGTCACAGGGACAACAGTGCCATTCGATGTGATGGAGAAAAACTCAAGCAGTCCCAGGCACCCAGCACTTAATCGTGCCCTCGGCAGTGTAGGACAAGAGGGTATCCTTCCACCACACAAACTTGTCTGACTCTGCTTTCCCCATCAGTTGTGTTGCTGGAGCTGCTGTTTCCCTGGACCTGGTCTTTCATCTGGATAATGAGCCACATCCACGGAGAGCAGAAGCCCTGGGGAAAGTGTCAGACGTTGTCCAGTCCTGATGCATAGACAGTGTGGCCCTTGGTGTCTTAGCCGTGTTCCAGATCAGAGAGTTGTCCTTCTCTGCTTCCAGATCTTGCAGGAAGAAGAACCCAGACATCAGCTGGTGGCAGGTGAAGACTGCGATGCTGGCAGCGTGGAAGCTTCGCTGGGCCCAGGGAACAGATCTGGGTCTCAGGAGGTCCCTCCACTGTTGTAAATCACGTCTTATTCTCCCGCTCATCAGAGCTCAAAGAGCCCTGCAAGGAGCATGGGGCTGGTAAGCAGAGAGCCTTCTCTGCCCTCAGGGGCATGTAATGAGTGGAGGGAGTTCCCCCGTGGTGCACCATGCTGCAGCGGGCACATATGTACACATATGGTTACATGTATGTAGCCTCAAGAACCACGCTGAGTTTCTCTACACAGTGTCAATTTCCTAAAACCTTGAACAAAACTCTTCACTGTTTCAGACTAAATAGAGGCCACTCAGTGAGTTAATCAGCATGGTGAACTTCTTTAATTGAGCAGTCATTGGCATTTTACATCGATCTGTACAACTCAACCTCTCGGATAAAAGGTAAACTGACACTTTTGGGAATAATTTGCTGTAATGACAAAGAAGTGGCAGACACTGAGGGGACTGGGGTCCTATCTGTCCTCTTCATCGTGTAGCTCTGACACCCAGCATAGAGTATGGCCAAGGTGCTTAATAAACAGTGCTCACCAACCCCACAGGCCGGGCCAGCGCTTCCAGGCAGCAGGAAGACAGGGCCGGGCCTGGCTCATTCTGTGGGAGCTGTGCGAACCTGCCAAGTCCATAAACAGGGGCGGTAGGTCAGCAGCCTCTGGGCCCCCATCCAGCTCCAACATTCTTTTATGTTATAAAATAAGTAGACCCACAGAATCACACATTTACCAAAAATAAAACTAAACTCTGGCCCAATGGCTGGCAAAGCAAGACAAATACTAAATTAGTAGGTTGACTATAATGCAAGCAATCTTGGACAGGGGCCTTTCTCTCCCACACCCTCCCAAATCTTTACAAATGTGCAGTCAGGAAAGCGATCATCTCAATGTCGTAGGCAGGTTCTGTTCTTAGGGGGAGAGCTAATAAGATAGATCTCCCACCCTGACATCACAGGATTCTCTATCCCAATCTAAAACCCCATTCAGGGGATGCCTGGGTGGCTCAGTTGGTTAAGAGACTGCCTTCGGCTCAGGTCATGATTCCAGGGTCCTGGGATCGAGTCCCACATCGGGCTCTCTGCTCAGCGGGGAGCCTGCTTCCCCCCCTCTCTCTCTGCCTGCCTCTCTGCCTACTTGTGATCTCTCTCTGTCAAATAAATAAATAAATCTTTAAAAAAAAAGAAAGAAAGAAAGAAAGAAAAAATAAAACCCCATTCAGTATGAACTTTTTCTTTATTTGGTGGCAAGGAGATATTTGTTTCAGCAGTTGCTGGAAATGTTAAACACAAATGAGTTTCTAACTCCATCTGAGTGACTGGCCCGAGGTACTCTTATTTCACATATAATTTGCACTTGCATCGAGCACCTTAGCAAATTCATTTGGTGGCAAAGAGCATACACTCTAACGCCTTACTCCCTATGCTCGAATCCTGGCTCTACTTTTTAGTGCTGTGTGACCTCACCTAAATTACCCAACCTCTCTGTGCCACAGAGTCCTCATTTGCAGGGTGGTGATAGCAGTCCCTCACTCTAGGGGGACTGTGTGAATTCATCTATGCAAACACTAAGAAGGCTGTAAGCACTCCGGTTGCCATCATCTTTGTCCCAACAAGGCAAAACTGTAAGTCTCAGTAATGACATTTTCAACCACTAGGAAAATTACTGAAAGGCACACGCCAAGGATGCACAGACACTGCCTGCCCTCCTTTGAAGTTCAAATTGCTCTGGGAATGCAAACACAGGCAACGACACTGGGTTAAGTGTACAAAACAGCCCGCCAGTGACTAAGGGGCTAGAAATCACACCAAGAACGGCACTGAAATGTGCTCACGACAGCCAAGGCCAGGCCACCACTGGCCGACCACGGGGGCATGGAGCCAGCCCTAACAGAACCAGGGGAACAATGACTAACAGCAGAACAACAGAGCAAGTCTACACTAAAGGGTGACTTGGCCGTTTCCAGGAGCACGAGAATGCCTTTAAGGAGGAGACCCTGTCTCCCCCTTCCTTCTACCGTAGTACAGAAGGTTAATTATAACAGTATTAACGTGCCAATTTAATCAGCTAAAATCACAATATAAAATCTTGGATGGGTTTTGTTTGTGTAAAACGTATTAAGTTCCCACTTCCTGTCCAGAACACTTCTTCTCCGCCTCTCTGGGTGCCCAGTGAACTAATGTGAACTAGGAATGTCCTCGACTGTCCCGGGCAAGGCCTGGCTTCGGCTTCCTCACTGTCCCCAGGGGCAGGAAAACCAACTCCGGCCCAGAGACACCGGACGCTCCGCCCCCCACTCCTCACGACGTCTGCGCTGCTCAACAGGTCCTGTCCTCGAGTAAACGTGATGTCCTCCGTTTATTTTGTTACATTAATTTGCCTCTCCAGATTAAGGATTTAAAACAACTTTTTATTTAGGTTCCTGAAGAAAACAAACACAGCTGTCTTCACTCTTCTCTGAAGCTCTAACAATCCAATCTTTTATTGTTTAAAAAAAATGCACACACACTGAACTCATCTTACAAGGGATTTTATTCACATCGATTCAGAAAGAACCGTTTACCTGCAGCATGTTCCTGTCAAATTATTCTGGTCAATATACAGAAAAATAATCATCCTTCAAGTCCCGACCGGAGAACTTTCAGCAATCAGAAAAAAACATTCCAAATGCCATCCCAAGGGTCTCCCGATGCATACGCTCTGCTCTGCTCACATTTTATTATCTTGATGTCTTGATGACATAACTCCAGACCCAAAAGAGGGAAACGGAAGAACACAAACACCAGAGAAGGGAGACCCATTTTTTTTTTAAGATTTTATTTATTTATTTGTCAGACAGAGCGAGCAAAGGCAGAAAGTGTGGCAGGCAGAGGCAGAGGGAGAAGCAGGCTCCCTGCCAAGCAAGGAGCCCGATGTAGGATTCGATCCCAGGACGCTGGGATCATGACCTGAGCCGAAGGCAGCCGCTTAACCAACTGAGCCACCCAGGCGTCCCAAGGGAGTCCCATATTTAACCACAAGCTGGTGCAGCCACAACGTGGGGACAACCTATTATTCAGAGGCACCCACAATTTTCTTCATGCTTTCCTTGTGGAAATAGCAGAACCGGTAAACATTGTTTTGGACTCTCTATTGTCTGGGGAGGCTACTCTCCCCGGCACCTGCCTCAGTGACGAACACCAGATTCTGCCCGTGTTCCAGACAGCCACTCGACTGCCTCTTTGGGCATGGCGGACAATTTCTTGACCTCCCAAACTCAGCAAACCCAACCAGGGAGTCCTGCTGCAGCAAAAACCCCACACACTTAGTGGGAGAAGAACGAGAAAGTGTTGCCTCCAGGCGGCAAGGAGGGGGATCCAGCCTAGTGTGGGATGTGGGTTTAAGGGCTCGCTCTCTCTAAGGAAGCTTGTGAAGGCACAGGAGCACCCCAAGATGGTGTGCGATGGAGGCAAGACAACGACCTAGGAAGGAGGGAGCCTGGGGCTGAGCCACGGTTTAGAGCCCCCACCTCCCACGTCAGCCCAAGCTGGACAGGGAGTGGAGCCCTGGGCCAGAGCAGGTGGGAGAACAGCACCCCCACCCCCAAGGGGCCCAATGCCAGGGACACAGACGCACCGGCTATCTTCATCCCTCAAAAAACTGTCTTTCTGTGCTTCATCCTGCAAGCAAACTATAGGCCTTTGCGCAGAAGATGTCCATTTTTATGAACAGGGATATGAACCTGCTCATTTAAAGAGGCGGGCGTGGGGGGAGAGAGTTTAATAATGGTTAGGCCAATCTAAGAGTCTCCCAGAACTCCCAAGGGAGAGAGAAGAGCTTCAGAGTCCGCCCGAAAGAGCTCTAGATCTACCCAAGCACCACAGCCAGGCGCCAGCTGTGGCAGGCCCGGCAGCGGACAGAGCATGAGAAGGTGCTCCAGAAGCACAGGACACCGCCACGAGGCCTCAGATGCACTCATCACCCCCAGAAGGAGGCTGTGGCACACCTCGATGCACAATGTGCCATTTAACACCACTAAAGACTGCTACATCTCCAGTCTGCATCCAAGAAGAACTGAGCTTCCAAATTGCTGGGGAGCTCACCTACAGCTAGGAAGTCACGCCTGAGATTGCAGAGCCCACGTGGCCCCGTGGGACAGCAGTGACCTGGTACGGGCCCTTGGCCCCACGCCTTCTTAGCATTATCAGCACTATGACCTCGGACAGGTAATTTGGCCTCTCGGGATCTTACCTCCTTATCTGTGAAGTGGATAAATTATTTCTGACCTGACAGAGCTCTCATGAGGATCAAATACTCTATGTAGAAATGTACTGGGAGGTTGCATAGGTTTTGTTTTTGTTTTGAAGGGTAAATTGTGCATTTTCATAGTGAAAATGAGTGAGCAGACAGGCAGGAGGGGAAGACGTTAATTTCTAGGTTCTTCCACACACACACACACAAAAAAAGGGGGGGAGACTAAACTGGGAAAAGCTGTTGTGGAACTCAAACCTGGCTTACACACAAAAGGCCCAGGCTTCAAAAGGCCCTTGAAACCTCTCCAGGTGCCAATGTCCTGATCCTTAATGTGTGGGTGTTGAACTGTACCACATGTGCCTAGAGACAGGGCCAAGCTGTGCTTCCAAAATCACCACGCAGCGGGTGAGGAGACACGCTCTCCTGGGCTTCCCGCTCAGACCCCCACAAGGGAAAGCACTCTACCATCAACTTTGCTAGCAACACCAAAGAATTATTTGGAGGAAACACGCAGGCCGCAGACAAACTCAGTTAACAGTGGTCTCAGAATGTGCTTTT
The DNA here is from genome assembly GCA_004024625.1 of Mellivora capensis. Classification (NCBI taxonomy): domain Eukaryota; kingdom Metazoa; phylum Chordata; class Mammalia; order Carnivora; family Mustelidae; genus Mellivora; species Mellivora capensis. The sequence goes on from PISX010006892.1 coordinate 5,535, forward strand.
TGAGGATCATGGTACAAGGGATAAAGTTGACACAGAGTCATTAGTGAACCTGAAAGGAATGGTCCACACCCCAAGAGCTAGTTGATGTTATAAACAATCCTTTAAAGATCACTTTTTAAAAATGAAGAAGGGGGCGCCTGGGTGGCTCAGTGCGTTAAGCTTCTGCCTTCGGCTCAGGTCATGATCTCAGGGTCCTGGGATGGAGCCCCGCATTGGGAATCTCTGCTCAGCTGGGAGCCTGCTTCCTCCCCCTCCCGCTCTGCCTGCCTCTCTGCCTACATGTGCTCTCTCTCTCTTTCTCTGTTAAATAAACAAATGTTTAAAAAAAGGGGGGGGGGGAGAAGTGAACTGTTCCAGGGTTGGATGACTAGGTCATTGTGGCTCAGAATATAAATGATTAGCGAGTATGTCCTGAAGTGAGTGGACGATGCAAGGAGGGTGCGTGCATGAGGTACAAGGTCTTCAAGTATGGTATGCAGGACGTGAAGTTCTGCTCACCAGCTTCGCACCCCCACCTTCTCCCCAACCAACATGTCTTTGCCTCTATGCTCAGCTCTTCCTGAAGTCAGGACATTCACCCAGCTTTTCTTGCTGCTAATGCCTCTGCCCTTCCCCCAACCCACCCTGTGCCTCCATTTTGAAAAACTGGGCAGAGAGCAATTACTGACACCCAGTATGGGCCAGATGCTGAGAGAAGTGGTTTTGGGTAACCATCTCACTGAAGGCCCGTGACAGCTCTGCAGGATACTAATTTTTTGAAAGCCACATGGGAAGTAAGCGATGGGACAGGCATTCAAACCCAAGTCTTCCTAAACCCCAAACTCCCCCTCAGCGAAATCTAGGGCTGCCCTGTCCAACACAGCCATCGGTCACATTAGCTGCTGCACACATAAAATGGGTTGAGATGTGAAAGGTAAAATAAGCCCTGGGAAGACTTAATTCAAAAAAGGAATGCAAAATATGGCATTAATAATTTTTATGTTCATTATATGCCAAAATGATAAAAGTTTAGGTATTTGGGTTAAGATATGTTATTAAAATTAATTTCATCTGTTTCTTTTTGCTTTTTTTTTAATGTTACTAGCAAATTTAAAATTATATACATCACATTTGTGGCTTACATTGGATTTCTTTTGGGCAGCACAGACCTAGAACACTAGAATGAAGAGTCTCAGTCAAGCCTTTGCAAAGTAGCCGAGTGTCCTGTTGTAAAAGCCACAATGCAAGGAGCAGCCAGGAGTCTGAGAGCCGATGGGGGTAGAAGTTCTTGATCAGTGATGGTCTTTACCCCTCTGTATCCTACTATCATTTTGTTCTGTTTTGTTTTTCAAACTTCCCAGAGGCTCCGTATAGTGCAATTTTATAAATAAATGAAAAAAATTCATTTGAAAAAAGAAAATAAAAGGTGTCCCAGAAAAACAAAAAGGAAAAGAAAATGGGTCCTGTTTAAGGATGCCATGCACTGAAAACACTTAGGACACCCAAAAAGGGCATCTGCCATAATAAAATCACCAATGGCCAAAATTCATGAGAAATTTCTGAGTTATTTTCTGAAACATGAGGATGAAAGAATATTTTAAAGTAATATAATTACATGCATTTTTAGTATGTATAATTAAATAAACCAAATATTAGAAGTGGGTATTTGAGTACTCCATTTACATTCCCAGAAATTAAAATCCAAGTTGGCCTGATGCTCATTTTAATTTTCACATAGAAAAAACAAGACCTCATTTAAATTGAGACTCACTTTATACATTTTTTAAAGATTTAATTTATTTATTTGAGAGAGAGAGTGAGAGAGAGCATGAGAGGGGAGAAGGTCAGAGGGAGAAGCAGACTCCCCATGGAGCTGGGAGCCTGATGCAGGACTCGATCCTGGGACTCCGGGATCATGACCTGAGCCGAAGGCAGTCGCCCAGCCAACTGAGCCACCCAGGTGCCCCAAGACTCACTTTATGTTTATGTAAGTATGGTAGATGACTCAAAAGATATATCTGCAGGCTAGCCATAAGGCATTAGAATTTAACAGGAGCCATCATTTACCATTCACCCCTTACTCCCGGTCCATTCAACAAATATTCGTGTGTAACATACAAGTGCCTTCCATGTCTCAGGCACAACCAGGAGGGACACCTGGCTATGTGAGATGAAGATTATGTAGATAACTGTGTGCAACTTCTTCAGGCTCCTACAGGCTGCATTATTACCATTTTAAAAAAGCCTTATTTTTTAACATTATTCTGGTTGCAGCATATACATGTTTATCACATGAAGAATTTTTTTGAATCCAAAATCAGGATCCTCTTTCCCCTGAGCAAGGAGGGAACATCACTGAACTAGGGCATGATTTCCATCACTGCCAAGCACGGAGGCCTGGGGAGGCCCACTTGAGTCCCTTACATATGTGGCAATATGGTTCCACTAAGATCTAAGAGGAAAAATGGAGAATATACTAACAGTGTAAGTATATCTGCCCAGACATCAATCCAAAGTGTGTCGTGGAGAAATGGTCTTCAGAAAGTGACATGCAGGAAGCATGCTCAGAGATGTGAGGAAATGAACAGCAAAAAGAAAAGCAGGAAGGAGCAGGGGAGGGATTCCCTAGCTAGAGAAGAAGGAGGAGTGGGGGGCTATGGACCAAAGGGTGGGAGGCCCGAGCGCCTGGTGAGGACTTTGGATTTGACCTGTCTCACAACAGGCATCTTCTGTGGGTTCTTCAGGCAGAAAGGAAATAAAAGTGGGTTTGATGAAGAGGAATCTGGTGAAAGTATGCAGTATGAGTCAGACTGAAGGAGAAAGGGACTGCAGGCTTCTAGGTTCTTGTGCTGGTGGTGGTAGTATGTGTGTATATGTGTGTGTGTGTATTGCAGCTGAGTACTTCCTTCACACAAAATTTTACATAGCTAACTGCAACAGGGTGTTCTGGACTGGATCCTGGAACAGCAAAATCACATGAGTGGAAAACTGGCGAAATCTGAATAAAGTCTGTAATTTAGTTAATAGTTCTGCATCCGTGTTAATTTCTTAGTTTTGACAAATGTGCCAGGGTAATGTAAGATGTGAACGTTAGGGGAGACTGGGTGATGGGGATTCGGGAATTCTCTGAACTGTTTTGTTCAACTTTTCCATAAATTTAAAATTACTCCAAATAAACAAGATTTGAAAAAATTAAATAATGAAAAAATTTAAAGTTATTCCAAAATAACAAGATTTGAAAAAATCTGACATTGAAGTCCAGCATTAAAAACAGTTGAGCTGGATGGGCCTACCCACCACACTCCTCCTTCTCACTTCCTTTCCCTGCCTGTATGCACAGAGGGTCCCACTGAGCAGGCCAGCCCGTCCGAGGGGCACCTTGTCAAAAAGGGACAAACGGGGGATAAGAGAGCTGAGAACTTTGTCAACCTGAGAAACCTGCTCAGGGTAAACCTACTGCAGCCCGTAAGCTCTCTTAGCATGTGCCTGACAGTCCCCTCCTGGTGAGCCTGCCTTGGACTCAGCCCTGGACTCGGCCCTGGACTTAGCCCCAGAGGCCCAAGTGACTGCCTTGTCAGCTGACTGGGTGGGGAAACTCACCTGACCCCAGAGGGGTCAGCTCATCAGCTGGCTAATGGCCTACTCAAGCCTGTTGTGAAATTATTCCAGGGCCAATGTGATGGTCTCTTTTGGGAATGGGAATCAGGGAACAGGACAAGGAGAGCCATAGACACCATCTGCCAAATCAGGAAAGGCAGCATGAGCTGGAAGCAGAGAGAAGCAGGGATCTTGAGAAGGAAGGGGAGGAAACAGAACAGAGATGGGAGGTGGTCAGTGGCAGAGAGGCAGGGAGGGAAGATGGCAGACAGGGCACAGCCCAGCCACAGGACTGGCAGAACAGACAGCCTCCCGTCCAACAGTGGCCCCCTCGGCTGGTCCTTCTATGGTTCCACTCCTTCTGAGGTCCAGTGTTCAACGACGCCAGGGTCCCCATGCAGGGAAGACCTTACAATAAACCTCCACCACTTGAGGGATTTGAGGGAGCCTCTTTCTAGCTAGCAACCAAAGGAGTCTTTAAAAAATACCTTTGTGCCAGAACAATCCAGCCTCTGCCTTTAATGCTGTCATTATTTTTCATTGGTTTGGTTTGTTGTTGTTGTTGGGTTTTTTTGTTTGTTTGTTTTTTGTTGTTTTCTTTGGTTTGGTTTGGTTCTCCTATCTCCTATTTTCCTCCTATAAGGAACACTTTAAGGGTAGGAGATGGTGTGTGGTTCAGGCAAGAAGGCCCTGAGCTGGCTGTTAAGAGCTCCTGGGACCAAGACCCCAGGCAAGTCATGGCCTCTAGGATTCTGCTTCTTTACCCACAGCAGGAAGAGTTTAGACTTAGTCTCAGCCAGTCCAAAAGGCTCCTGATCACCCTCCTTTACATCATCCTCTTACCCCTTGACCATCGCTTCTAGAATCCGAGAAGGAAAAGGGCTGCGTGATGGAATAGAAGAGAGAATCTAATTCTGATCATCTTGATTTCTACAGAGCTATGAGATTCCTGGTCAGAGACACTGTACAACCTACCCACTTTCAGCTGCCAAGGCATTCTAGATTCTTCCGAGGCTCAGTCAAAGGATGTGAATCCCATTTTACTTATGGACTTTCATTCTGGTTAAGCATGCACACACACATACACACGCACAATATTGTTATTATAATCTAAAAGAAAAAGCACAATTCTTTCCTCCAAAATCTTCATACACACACAAAAACTCATTTTCAATATTTTACACTGAAAAGAAAGTCCATAACCACTTTCTCAGGAGGTTTCCATGAAGTCATCATTTAATTCATTTATTAATTCAATGAATATGTACATATTCATTTCACTGTAACACAATTATTTTGCTCATTAAACATTTTGTGCTGCCAGAGACACCTATGAAATCTAATAAGCAGTTTCCAGAATGACACAACATGCCAATTACAAATGTTAATTAGATCTAAGTGAACAGCATGAGAAATTTAACAAAATGAATTCCAGGGAGGGGAAGGAGAAGAATATAAGTAAGCCAAGAGCCAAGCGGTTAGCTCTGCCTGGCTCTCCTACCGCGGACCCCTCTGATTCTGAAAAATGCCCCATGTGAATTCAACAGTCTTGGGCCAAAAAGTTGACATAATACATAGCAATGTTGGGAATAATCTCTGAGTCATATACTTAGAGAATGTAAACTATCCAAACATAATGTGCCTAGAGCATCTGCTGCGGATGATCTAAGGCTCCCACCGAGTCACGGCACACTGTCAGCAGCAAAGCAACAAGTCCAAGGGGACCCACCCTTCTTCCCCCAGCACGCTACGAGACGCGCTATGCATTCATGTGGGCCCTTCAAAATTAAATAGAGAACATCAAAATTAAGTAGAGAACAAAATTAAATAGAGAGCTCTAAAAATTAAAGAAATGAGGATAAAAATGTGCCCCTGTGTTCCCAAAGCAGTTCCCGAACATGATCGCAAGGTAAGAAGCCCATACAAAGATATTCTGCTTGGTAGACTGGTGTCTCGTATCTTCTCCTCACCCGAAGTGAAGCCAGACTTGCAGGATAACAGGACAGATCTGGTTTACAGATAGGAAGGGAAAGTGTCTGGTTTTAGGATGTATTTGTTTGCTTTGCCTACACCTTAACGTAGAAACATACTTGAACTATTAGGAGAAAAGATTAAGGTCATTAGGCCTTCTGGCTTTCTGATTAGTTAGATGCTTTGGGAGACAGAAAGACAAATCAAGTGAGACACCTGCTCCCTGGAAATTTCCAATTTAGTAATGAAATCCCATCTCGAGGGAGGAAGATGGATTAAATAAACAAGCTTACTTGCTCTTGACCTACAAGTCATCAGGCAGTCAGCCAAAATAAATCAAACAAATTGCTTTGTCTAATAAATAGGCTTTGATATTCCTTACATCTAAAATCTGCCAGAAGATCAAGTGGAAGGGAGCTCCTGTAATTTTCCTCTGGAGTATGCCTACCAAGTTATCTGAAAAGTTTTCAGATTCCTTTACAAGAGAAGGCCCTCACAGTCCTAGACATCTAACCAGCTCCCTCCCATCCACCACACACACCATGTCATCCTTCCAGATCACTCCCTCCAGATCCCTCCATGTCACTGGCTCTAACCTTCTGGGGATCATGCACCCCCACGGGAACACAACGGCCACACTCCCCAAAAAAGAAAAGCCCCACCAGTCCATCATAACATCGGCTTTCACACGGCGCCAAGGGGTCATTCATGTCCCCTTCCCAGCCCACTCACGGGCCCTCTTGGGAGCCACAGGTCCCAATTAACCCATGTAGGGGCGGAGCCTAGTTGGTTACATTCATTGGTTCCACCACAAGTATCCTTTACAGGTATGAAAGAAAACCACCATTCCCTGGGCCATGTCTAGGTACCGGCCCTATGCTAGGAATTTAACTTTACCACTTTGTAATCCTGCAAAGGGGCTATTGCATATGAGAAAACAGTGTCCCTAATCCTGACCTCAGGGTGGATATGTCTTTAAGGAAAAGACCTCTCTTTGAGAGTAATCGCACCATCACTGACAAATAGGTCACTACGTGGGTGACCTTTTCCACTAAACAGAACTTATCGTCCTCGGTTTTGGAACAGTGAAAAGTCAATGACCCCAGGTCACAGGGTAAATGGGGGACAAAGTGGGGAGAAGCCTGATCACCCAACCCCAGGGGAGGTTTCTCTCTACTTCACCGTGGTCAGGTCTTTATTCATCTCTTCCCACCTCCACCACCTTAGTGGAGGCCAGCATGTCTCATGGAGAATACGAAGTCTCCTAAGTAATCTCCTGTCACCAGCCCCACGCCAGACATTCCATCCTCACCCTCCAGCCACGGGGATTTGTCTCCACTAAATGCACATCATCCTGCCAAAAGTCATTCAACAAGATCCTGTCACCTACAAAATAAGGTTCTTCTGCCTTTCCTCGATTCCATGCCCTTGACGCCTTTTGATCCAGAAATTGTGAACAACTATTGGTCTCCTAAAAACATAACATGCAAAAAATAAATAAACAAATAAAACATAATATGCCTTTGCAGATGGTGTTCTTTCTATATGGAGTATCTCCTTCATTGCCATTCATCTGTCTTCTTTCAAAACACCTCCATCCAGCCCACTCTGAAGTGACCTTTCAATTAACTGACTTCCTCCTCTGCACTTTTATATATTTTATGAACCTCTATAATTACCACTTAACTCAAGCATTACAAAATAATTACTGCACAGTCTGTTCTTCCCCCACTATGTTGTATACTGGTTATTATCCTTTGATTTCTCAATATTTATCACTGTGCCAGGCAAAGAGCAGGCACCTAGGAAATGCAGGTTGACTAAGTGAATTTTTCCAAAAGCACAAGGAGACAGTCCCCAGGCAAAGACAGAGGGTGTCTCATGGACATACATATAGTGTAGCATGTGGATGGTGTAGATCTTTTTTCCTTGCTCTTTGATTTTGTTTCCATGTAAGTGACCTAGACAAATAAAGTATCACCATAAAATGTTCAAAGGACTTCCAGGAAAAATAAATCAGCACCTATCCAATAAATAATTAAAATGCAAAACCAAAATGCATGTTAAAAGAAACGCATCTACTGGCATGGCAGCTTGAAGTTAGTAAAAACTGAATTATTCCCTACTTCAGGATGCCTTTCTATTAATCCTATAGATCACACTGGTCAACACTACTCTTGCCAGCTGTGCTCGTTTACGGATTCTGGACACCCTTACATTTCTCCTCAGATCTCACTTGTAAACCAAAGCAATAACATGCAATTTTGGATTTTCTGCTCTCTAAGCATGGTCACAGAACGAGCTTTGTTAAGGGAAGCTACGAGCTCACCCTTGTTTGCTCTCCTTAGACACCTGTTGAGCAGATGAATGGACGGATGTACAATCCCCCTGCCAATGCACGATGCTTCCTGTTTAGACAGGCAACTGTGAAGAAATCTGTATTTACTTTCAGGGGTGCCTAACTGCACCAGCATTGACTTTTCAGTAAGCTAACCTTTTTTATTTCCATGATAAAGGATGACACAGATCTCTCAGATTTCATCAAGATAAAGCTATGCAAAGACTGTAGTACTGAAAGGGGGAAGGGAGCTGGGGAATGATAAAATGCAAGCTACCAGGGGCACCTGGGTGGTTCAGTCACTGGGTGTCTGCCTCCGGCTCAGGTAGTGGTCCTGGGGTCCTGGGGTCCTGGGATTGAGCCGGGCATGGGGCTCCCTGCTCGGCGGGAAGCCAGCTTCTCCCTTCCCCACTCTCCCTGCCTGTGTGCCCTCTCTCCCTGTGTCTCTGTCAAATAAATAAATAAAATCTTAAAAAAAAAAAAAAAAGCAAGCACCAGTTTAAGCAATAGAGAAGCCCCACAGTCCATGGCACCAAACTGACCTCTCGTTGGCTCTATGCTGATGATTCAGATTCCCAGTCTGGATTTTAAGTGGGTACCAGGCTTCAAGAGGATTGAATAGAACCAACACTACAAGGAGGCATGAATGCATTTCTCAGCGGCATCTCAAAACACTGTCAGTATGGGTTTCTATTGCCAGACTCAGTGAAAGGCGGCTCACAAAAGCCCAAAGACAATGGCACAATATATCATTTTTCAAAGAGGTAGAAACACGCTCCAAACACATCATTTTTAGGCAACTACAAGGAATCTCCCTATTAGATGGCATCACCGTTGAACAGGCCCAAAGGACAACCCAAAATACATGGAGAGAAAGACAGAACTTACCAGCGCTCTTGCCAGTCCTGAAACATGGCCTCCAAGCCTCAGAGCATGTCTCTAGGGGGTTGTTCTCCACAATAAGGCAGAGTCCCCAGCCCTGCCTCTGAAGATGCCCCTGAAATCCCTCATCTTAATTCATGAGCCCCTCCTTGCAATAATTTTATCTTCCAAATCAACTGCAGTTATTAACCACGCATATTCTAGTTCTTTATCAAACACGCACAGTTCCCAGTCACCGCGGCCATATCAAGGGAGTTTCAGACCCCATGTGATGTGGTAGAAGACCACAGCTGTGAGCCGTAGGCCTGGCTGCGCCCCTCACAGGCACTTCTGAGGGTCAGCGCTGCCCCTCCCCCACCCACAGCCCAGCTACAAAGCGGAGATGTTAGCTACCAACCTCAGTGAGGGCCTGTGAAGGAGAACGTGGAAAAAAAATAAAATATATCCAGAATATCAAATATATCCACATATAATGGATATCAAATTGGAAATAAAATATCCAAATACCAAAAATATCCTGGCTGGCACAAACGAAGCATAGCCAAATATTGGTTCCTTTTCTCCTTCTGCCTAAACAATACAACTTGATCTTTCTCTCGGTGCATGCTGGCCTGTCACAGACAACTGTCCGATGTCCACTCACTCTCAGGAACACTGACGTGGCTCAGGGGACTCCCTGGCCCCCAGCATCTCTGGCTGGGGGGCTCTGCTGTGTGCTTGGCCTTTCTATCCTGGGGGCACCTGGGGCCGCTGCACGGTTGCAAGGACACTGCAGGAGGAGTCTACCAGACTGCACTGCTTGGCCGTCTTCTGATATTTCATCTGAATTAAACCCAAACAGTATTTTCCACTGCAGATTCCAGTCTGCAGGACTTAATGCCCACGGCCTGAACTTGACATCTGCTTTAAAGGGCATAAGAGTTGGCCCACACCAGATTCTACATTCCTAATGAGAACATTCCAGATGAAGTAACATAGCAAAAGAGCTGAGTTTGAATATCCACTCCCAAGGACAACAGTAGCTCTCCAGCCCCGTCTCACGCCTTTGGTCAAGGGGGGCCGAAACTGAGATCATCCCGAATGGCAGAGGTAAGCTGGCACGGGTCTCTGTTCTCTCCTGGACAGGTTTACCCCGAAGAGTAGACTTCCCATTCTTATATTTATGGTCCTTGTCACAGGTCTGCTATTAACATTTACCATCTTATGAGTTTGAACATGCGCTGACAATCCAATCTGAAAGGTTGGGAGAGTAAACACTATCTGTTTCACAGGCTGTGAAGTCTTTGCTGCAACCACTCACCACTACTGTTCAGCCCCAAAGCAGCCATAGACAACGCGTAAACAATGGGGCATGGCTGTGTTCCAGTAATAATAACCTTCATGTCTAGAAACAGGAAGCTAGCCAGTGGGCTGTAGTTTGCCAAGCCCTGGTCTTAAATATTATCCATGAGTATGGCCTTAACTGCAAAGGACAGAAGAAACTATGGTTTTGTCCATATTATCCCAAACCAGAATAACACCCAGGTCAAGGATAGCTTGGTTGGTGGTTGGAAGGGACTAAGAGGGGCACCTGGGTGGCTCAGTTAGTTAAGTGACTGCCTTCTGCTCAGGTCATGATCCCGGTGTCCTCGGATCGAGTCCCACGTCAGGCTCCCTACTTAGCAGGGAGTCTGCTTCTCCCACTCACCTTCCCTTTCTCACACTCTCTCTCTCTCATTCTCTCTCTCTCTCTCTCTCAAATAAATAAATAAATAAATAAATAAATATTTTTGAAAAAGAAAGAAAAAGAAAGAGCCTAAGAGCTAGAACCAAAAGGAGAGAACCCTCGGGGCATTTGGGTGGCTTACTCGGTTAAGCATCCAACTCTTGGTTTCAGCTCAAGTCATATCAGGGTCATGAGACTGAGCCCCATGAGCAAAGCTTAAGATTCTCTCTCTCTCTGCCCCTGCCCACCCCCTGCCACTGCTCTCTCAAATAAATAAAAATAAATAAAATCTTAAAAAAAAAAGGGGGGGGCGGGGAGGAACCCAGATGTGGGCTCTGTTGCCTCCCACCTGAATTACAAGTTTTGAACCTGGCAATCTTTAAGGTTCATACCAACTCAACAATTCTATAATTTTAACACCTATGACTCAGTCCGTATTCAATGTCCATGAAGAAAATGAGTCTAAAACTCTGAAAGATTATGAATCCTTTAGTCTGAATTAAAAAATTACATATGCTCACTCTGAAAACTTAAATTAAAAAAAAAAAGCATAAAGAAGAAAGTTAAAATTCCCCTTAAGTCTTACCACCCAGAGATGACTGGCTTTGGCATTTTGGTGAAGTCTTGTCTGTGTAAAGAGACACAAAATGTTACAATATGGCAAGCACAGTAGCCATAACAATTACAGCCACAGCCAAGCAATTACTTTGAACTTGCACATTCTTTTTGGAAAAGAAATACTGACCTCACCCAAAACAATCCTCTTTGTAATATACACCATGAGGTTAAGTGCTGAGACCAGCAAAATAGGGAGGCCACTGCAATCCACAGTCCATGCATGGTCAGCTCTCCCGCCAGAGCTTCACCTGGGCCCGTGTGCCGTGTCCCCGGTTGAAGTCACAGGAAGGAAAAGGAAGAGCCCAACACCGAGGACAGCCCCACCAAACTGTAAGCAACTGTCACCCTGACCATGCTCTCCAGCAAGTAGAGCAGCTGATTAAAAACATGAACACGGGTGGTAATTCACATTATTTAGAATAACATATCCAGGAAGGAAGGGAGAGTGGGAAGGAGGGAGGGGGCAAATTACACAATTAAAGGGCTATTTTTCATTCACCGGGGAGGAGAAAGTTTAATATTGCATATTTTAAAAATATTTTTAAATTACACACATAGCCAGAGAAAAAGGGAGACCACCAGAGACAGGGAGAAAGGGAAGTTAAGGTGAGTGCATAAAGAACAAAGGGGCCTGATGCTCGACTGCACTTATTTAAACACAGAGTGGGGGTCTGAGAGGTGTTTTTCAGGTACACGCATGCCCAGTGCTGAGGATGGTGGTCCGAGTCCTTTCCTGCAGACGAGATGGTCAGTGACTCAATGCTTCAGCAGCTGTGCTCAAGAAACTTGGATGCCTGCGAGTCTTGCCACTTGGCGATAATTTCCAGCTTACTCATCAGCACATTCCAGATGGCTTTGATGGGGAGAAACGCTCTCCATCCTGCTTTGCCTCTGGGTCATTTCATTGGAAATGCCGTGCATATCAAGTTTTCTTCTTGCTCCAAAGCAAGCAACCAAACAGGCCGTCAGGAAGCCCGCAGTCCTGGACACTGCCTTTGATTGGAAAACAGGGGCAATTCAGCTCAGAATCACATGGAGAAGAAACAGTTTTACCACAACCGAAGGAAGGATTTATGATTCAGTTCTCTGCACGTTCATGTATTTTATGGGAACACAAAATGAGGTTTTCACAAATGAATCCACATAAAACATGAATAAAACGCCTTCATTCCGTGAAAGAGATGCCAAGTCAGAGCAAGCAATCCACACTCTTCCTCCCAATCCGGGCGTGGGCTGCGGCCCTGAAAGCCCACAAGGGCCACATTAGGGGCAGGGGACTGAGCCTGAGCGGCCCCTGGGACTGAACCCCCCAGAGGCCCAGACCAAACAAGCCTGGAGAGCCCTGGATGTCGTTCCCCAACGGGAAATGTCTCCAGGGCAGCTCTGAACAAATACTAGACGGCAAGAAGGAAATGGCACCATCCGTTCTGTGTTCTTGCGCATTTCACCGTCCCACCACGGGCAGAGGTGGCCTTGCGGTGCCTGCGAGCCAAGCGCCAAGCGTCCTTATGAGAAAGACAAACAGAACGAAGCAAAAGCACAGAGCATGAGGACGTCACCCTCGGTAGGAAGGAGCATTTCAAGTCAGTGCCCGTCTAATTTTCTCCGCACCTGCATAATAACTAACAGCAAAGTGCATTGTTTTGTTTGAAGATGACAAAAACTCTGAATTCTTAACAGACAAGACACAGATACGGCAAGGAGATAAAAGGACATTCAACCAGACAAATACACAACCGATGTGCTATTTAAACTCCGTAAATTACTCAAGAAAAAGTAAGTCGAACAAGCAGGTTTGTTATATACAAGTGGGACTTCGATGAACCAAGGCAAGACAGACTCCCTCGCTCCCAAGCTTGGACACACTTCTTTTGCAAAACCTCCCTCCCACCAGGTTTCATGCTCCTGGAGAGCACATCCTGTTCTCCTGGCCTCCTCTGAGCCCCGAGCCCACTGTGGGTCACAGCAGGCAGGGGCTGCAGTCTGAGGACAGCGTGCACCCCCTCTTTCCTCTCTGAACCGCAGAAGGTGACCCCAGCTAGCCTTCTATGGGGAGGACCATGCTGTCTCTCTTCCCGCTTGGAAATCTGCCTGAAAACTGAATTCCAGCTTCCTGAGGGGAGCAGCCTGGGCCTCTTCAGCATTTTCCCTTCCATGCCTGGCACATCGTGCTCAACAAATACTGGTTGAGTGAATGAAGGACGGTCTCAGATTTGAAGCAAGACCAATCCTCAGAAAATATCATGCCACTCATCTTCAGAAAAGGCAGTAAAGGTGTGTGTAAAATTACAACACTTTGTAGCAAGCCCCATCCTGGATTCCAGCTACTCTAAATTGAGTCCTGTCGGCCTTATCACACGGCCACCCACGAGCCACACTCCAGAACACCTTCCATCCTAAGCAAACTTTCAAAGACATGTCAATTTTAGTTTCTGGTAAAGTGTTTTGGACAAAATGCTACCGTTATCAAAGCAATAACAGCTGTGGGCTGTATGAGAATAAAGGCCTAAGCCCACTCTCGTCGTGTAAACAGAATGTGTTATTTCTCTCATTATCAATTAATGCATTCCCATCTCTGAGTTAAAGAAATTCACCTATTTTTGCTACTTAAATAATGTCACAGAAACAATGCAATTCCTACTATGTTCAGACGTGTTACCCAGTTCTCTTACCCCTACAGGGAGCTACCCTCCTTGCTAAGGGGCAGTCAGTTTGTTCAGCACAAAGTAATTTTATGCCATCAGTCCAGATTCCTTCGAGGAAGCAGGAAAGAAAGTGGATCAGGGAACAAGTTAGCACAGAGCAGACAAGAAGCCCCTGCGGCCTCCTTCCCTATGACCAATACCGTCCTCCTCCTCCTCGGGGAGCTGGGTTGTGTTGATCTCCACCTTCATCACCATAACCATCACCATCCTCATAACACAGAGCAAGAGAGCATTTCCTGAAATGTCTACAGGCTCAGAAATTAATTTCATACGACCAGTGGAAGGTTCTATACACTTAACAAAAATAGAGTACCTACCTCCCGGCGAGTATAAATACATCCCAAAATGGTGTTAAGTTGCGGAAGATGGATCAGCATTGTCCTATAGTTGATTTTTTTAAGTTTTCATTTAAATTCCAGTTAGTTAACATACAGTACAATACTAGCCTCAGGTGCATGATATAGTCATTCAACACTTCCACACGTCACCCAGTGCTCATCACAAGTGCACTCCTTAATCCCCATAGCCTATTTTCACCCAGCCCCTCACCCATCTCCCCTTTGGTAACCACCAGTTTGTTCTCTATAGTTAAGGATCTGTTACTTGGTTTGCCTCTCTTTATCATTTTTTATACTTTGCTTATTTGTTTTGCTCCTTAAACTCCACACATGAGTGAAATCATATGTATTTGTCTTTCTCTGACTCATTTTACTTAGCATAGTATACTCTAATACCATCTATATTGTAGCGAAGGACAAGATTTCATACTTTTTGATGGCTCAGTAATATTTCATTATATATATATAAATATATAATGTATAACTACATATATATGTGTGTATACACACACACACACACACACTCCTCATCTTCTTTATCCATTCACCTACTGATGGACAACTGGGCTCTTTCCCTAATTTGGTTATTGTAGATAGTGCTGCTATAAACATTGGGGTGCATGTATCCCTCTGAGTGAGTATTTTTGTGTCCTTTGGGTAAATATCTAGTAGTGCAATTGCTAGATCATAGGGTAGTTTTATTTTTAACTTTTTGAGGAACCTCCATACTGTTTTCCACAATGACTGCACCAGTTTGCGTTCCCACCAACAGTACAAGAGTGTTCTCCTTTCTCTGCATGCTCACCAACACCTGTTGTTTCTTGTGTTGTTGATTTTAGCCATTCTGACAGGAGTGAGGTGACATCTCATTGTAGTTTTGAGTTGTGTTTCCCTGATGATGAGTGATGTTGAGCATATTTTCAGGTCTTTGTTGGTCATTTGTGTGTCTTCTTTGGAAAAATGTCTATTCATGTCCACAGCTGCTTTTTAACCACAAAGAAAGTTACTACTCGGTATCATTAGATGGTATATTTGTAGAGATCCTAGCAACACTGCTCCATGGTGAAGGCTGCCTCCTTTGATGACTCCTCAGCCACCAGGCATCAAAGGAGCAGTGTTGACCAAGGGTGAGTCGCCTTATACAATCCCATGGGCTGCCTTTCTCCCAGACACTCAAACCCTGCCTTTCTCTCAAGGAGGTGAGGAAGCCTAAGGTCAGTAAGGAGCCAAGAAGATACAGCAGAGAGCCATAAGCACACTCGCAAAGACCATTCTCAATGAGGTCTTAACACCGGGAAGACAGAGCAGTCCTTTCCAGGCCCACTTTCTATCAAGAAGCAGGCCATGAGTAGGGTTTACAGCCCTAATGACCTCTCACCAGGTCCATCCTGGGAGGCATCACAGCAGGCTGAAAGGAAGGGAACTCACTGCTCCTCTCCTGGATGACAGAAACCAGCAAGAAACAAGAGTACCCACTAAATGGGAGAAGACATTTACAAATCATATATTTATAAAGGGTTAATATCCAAAACATATAAAGAACCAGGCAACTCAATAGCAAAAATAAAATAAAATAAAATAAAAAATCCAATCAAAAAATGGGCAGAGGACCTGAATAGACATTTTTCCAAAGAAGACATAAAGATGGCCAACAGACATGAAAAGGTGCTCAACATCATTAACCATCAGGGAAATGCAAATAAAAACCACAATGAGATACTACTTTATACCTGTAAGCATGGCTAATACCAAAAAGACAAGAAATAATGAGTGCTGGCGAGGATATGGAAAAAAGGGACCCCTCGTACACTGTTGCTGGGAATGCAAGCTGGTGCAGCCACTGTGGAAAACAGAATGGAGGTTCCTCAAAAATTAAAAATAGATCTACCAACAATTCCAATTCTGGGCATACAGTCAAAGGAGATGAAGTCATTATTCCAAAGAGCTATCTGCACCCCCATATTCACCACAGTATTTACAATAACCAAGACCTAACCTATGTATCCATCAATGGATAGGCAGATAAAGAAAATGTGGTGTGTACACATGTACACACACACACACACACATACACACACACACACTAGAATATTATTCAGTCATACAAAGAAGGAAATCCTACAGTAGTGACAACATTGATGGGGCCAGACTCATAAAAGTCAGAGGGAGAAAGACAAATACCATACAATTTCATTAAACCTAAATCTAAATTTTTTTTAAAGATTTTATTTATTTGTCAGAGAGAGAGAGAGCGAGCACAGGCAGAGTGGCAGGCAGAGGCAGAGGGAGAAGCAGGCTCCCTGCCGAGCAAGGAGCCCGATGTGGGACTCGATCCCAGGACGCTGGGATCATGACCTGAGCTGAAGGCAGCCGCTTAACCAACTGAGCCACCCAGGCGTCCCCCTAAATCTAAATCTTAAAAAAAAAAAAAAAAATTCACAGATACAGAGAACAGATTGGTGGTTGCCAGAGGTGTGTGTTAGGGTTCAGGGTAGAAGAAATGTGTAAAGGGAGTAAAGGAAAAGAGAAGGTGGACTACTTCTGAACCCCATGGTTTCAGTTCACCGGCCAGTTCATGTCTGAAGAGCACAGACACCCAGTTTTGCTGAAGGATAAGAACTAAGCATATCATCATAAGGACTTATCATCAACTCTTACCTATTAGGATTTAACGTGAAAATCATGCCAAAGCCCACTCACATGGTCAGGACCTACTTGCAAGGCTTCCACAGGCTTCTTAATAAATTAAAAGTTTAACCTAGAAGTCTGGAAATGATTTTTGCCTCTTTATTCTAGAAGTATGAGCAGGGAAAAACTAAAAATGAAGTGCGTTTCTCAAGGGCAAAGCCATGCCCCACCCCGAGAGCAACACCCAGAAGTCAAACAGGAGCCTCAGAGGACTGCCATGTCTCATCACGCCAACTGACCACATCAGGCAGTCTCCTCACCTCATCCCGTTCTTCCCACCTTCCTTATTAGGTGCATGAGAACCCATGAGATCTGCTTCCATTTCCAAATGCACAGTGTCCTCCCTGATAGAAGCTTCACTGTTTGAAGGGAAAAGCCACCTCTAATGACTCACCCTGAAGTTGGAGCTCAGAGACTTTAATGATCCAGATGAGCATAGATTTGAAGATCACAGCCACCTGTAGTCTGGGTAGTCTGGGGTAACACCACCTTCCAGAGATCTCATGAGCCTGTCCATCTACATCTGTACCATCCCAGGGGCTCCCATTGGCACACCCCCTATATCAGGGCATGGGCCCTGCTCAGCTTGTCACTACAAGCTATGTGCCACCAGAAGTCAGGAGAAGGTGACCATCAGGCATAAGGATTTATTGCAGGGGGTCCCCCTCTGAACAGGGACCCCTTCCTATCCAGAACCATCTGCCAAGTCCTGGGATCTACTAGTATTACCAAGGCTTCCAGTCATGGCACTCCTCATAGCTGGCTCCAAGCAAGGCAGGATAATCTGGACTGGCTCTTCCCAGCACCCTCTCTGAGATCAACCACCAACAGACCAGAATCAAATTGAGAACGGACCTATCATCTCCCCACAGCCAGACCCTCTATCAGATGGTGAAAATGTGTAGTTTCGATCCCTCCAGAAAGGCTTTGAATTTGTAACCCGGTGCTGAAATGTTTGCAAATCAGAGGATTCATTGCTGTTGGGGCTCCCAAAAAGCAGACATTTTAAAGCCTAATAAGGAGGTACCCTAAACATAACAAAAGGCCTACCTTATTTGGGTTTGTAAGATGATTTCCTTATAGCAAATCAGTCTCACAGAAACCTTGCACAGAACCGGCTTCTCTGTCTCTGTCACTTTAAAGTGACATTTTAGAGGGATCACCTTGTACAATATGCTCATCCATTTAATGAATGTCCCTGTGATAGATGCAAGAGATATAAAAATGAACAAAGCTATAGCCCCTCACCTCCTGACGTTTACACTCAAGTGGGAAATAGATGTGCTATGATAGCCCAAAGAAAAGTCCAGAGTGTAACGTAAGGAAAAAACAGGAGTAAGATGGAGAGTTCTCGTACCCCCTGATCACCTGTCATCATTAGCCATCAAGTTTCCGCAATATTCTTTTTACTTTTTAAGGATTTTATTTGTAGGTCTTCTCTACACCCACTGTAGACCTGAAACTCACAACCCTGAGGTCAAGAACTGCACGCTCCATTGACTGAGCTAACCAGGTGTCCCAAGTTTCCATGATATTCTTTAATCAAATATGGGCCGAGATTAGACACAGCTACTGTATAAAGACTTTTTTTTTATTTTTTATAAACATATAATGTATTTTTATCCCCAGGGGTACATGTCTGTGAATCGCCAGGGTTACCCTGAATGTTAATGGGCTAAATGCCCCAATCAAAAGACATAGGGTATCAGAATGGATAAAAAAACAAAACCCATCAATATGTTGCCTACAAGAAACTCATTTTAGACCCGAAGACACCTCCAGATTTCAAGTGAGGGGGTGGAAAACAATTTACCGTGCTAATGGACATCAGAAGAAAGCTGGGGTGGCAATCCTTATATCAGATGAATTAGATTTTAAGTCCAATAGACACAGCTACTAATTCAACTCCTATTATGGGCTGCAAATGCTGAGAAGGCACCTTCTGTTAACAGCTCTGCCATGACGCCTGCCCCTGTGATTTCTCCTTAAGTGTGTAAATACACTGGCAGCCAATTCTCTCCTTTTCTCTTTTTAAAGATTTATTAATTTGAGAATGGGAGAGAGTGCATGAGCAGGAAGGGCAGAGGGACAGGGAGAGAGAATCTCAAGCAGACTGTGCACTGAGTGCAGATCCTGACATGGGGCTCAATCTCACAACCCTGAGATCACACCCTAGCCGAAACCAATAGTCGGATGCTCAACCGACTGCACCACCCAGCTGCCCCTACCACTTCTCTTCTTTTTATAAGGCCACACCACTCTAGAAAAATGGAAGTAAGAATCCTATATGGCAGGAACCATAGTGTAAGGGAATACTCAGACCTACTCCTACACCATTTCTGCTAATAATTCACCTCTGGGATGACATTAGTCTCCATGGGACACCAACGGGACGCTCCTGGGATGCCTGCAGGAAGCTGGCCTTATACTTCTGACACTGCTCAGCTACCTCTCTTGCTGGGGACCACATCAAGGGAATGGGCGTCTTATAAGAAGGCAGAAGCATATGTTATGTTAAATGTAAAAACACAGTGATGTTATTTGTGTTTAAGTAGTAAGGTCTAAGCATACCCTATAACCTCCAAAATAATCTTTTAAAAATCATATATGGGGGACAGAGTTTTAGAATTGTCATTTCATACTTACAACTTTAACATACATAGTTAAAAACTGAAGGTAGAGTCTTATACCATCCCAGAATCCAGAGCAATTACCAATAAGATGAACAGGGGAAAAAAGACATCCCATATTGCTTTAAGGAGGAATTTTTGGTTTTATTTTGTGCTTGGGACTTCTTTGTGCTTGTTCCCTAAATTCTTTGTGCTTAGGACTTCTCCCCTTCACTCCCTCCACTGGAATTCCCTCTAAGTAACTGCTTGAAATGATTTTTTTTTTTTCCTGAATAATCTTCTCTTTTTGACATGGCTATGACTCAGCAAGGAGGACCAGTGTCTCAGCATACAAAGGTGTAACACTATAAACAAAATCAATAGAAACAGGAAAGGGTGTGTTCCTCTGACAGAAGAACTTAGGACAAAGCCAGCCACATGAAGGCACTCATGCCACTTCTTTGTTTCTTTGTGGCCAGCCCGTTCCTACACTCTGCCCCTGCCAGGCTTCACTGTGAAAAGCCCGACCTGACCTATGCTGCCTGCAAGCGTATTTATCTACAGAATGAGCAGGAAATCTGACAGAAATGGCGAAATGAATAACCCAATAGTCGGGGAGGGGGGGGGAGACAGAGCTCAAGTCAAATACTCGAGACATAAAATGAGTCTCTGCACATTTCTCAAACCGGGAACAAGCATCCCACCAGGGGAACATGCAAAAACAGAATGTCTACGTGGAGCCACAGATACATGGAAATGTGCTAAGGTAACCGTATTTACCTCACTCATGCCAAGGGAGGACTCCCGGGTGTCTAAAAAAGGAAGACTCTGAGGAGAGGCGTCTGGACAGGGAAAAGGTCTCTGGGGCAGGAGAGACCACCAGACGGGCCCTGGGGGTGATGTGTCCGTGCAGAACGGCTGCTGTGAGGCGGTTCAGCAACTTATCTGTCAAGAGCCAGAGACCAAATATTCCAGGCTCTGCAGGCCCCCAGGCCCCTGTCACCACTCACCCTCCCTGCTGCTCTCCGCGGCGGGAAAGCAGCCTCAGAAGGCAGTGAACAAGGGAGTGCAGTGGTGTCCAATGCCCACAGGCTGGGGTCCCCTTGCCCTGCTCGAAGGCTGAGTCTCACATTCCTTCCAGCAGGGGCACTGAAGTGCGAGGAGCATACCGTCCCCATCCGAGGCAGGAAGGAGCTGGGAGGGTGTGCTTTTGGAAATGCCCACAATGGCCCCAGACAGGCAGTCCCACCAGCAGCTCCTCTTACCTCCCAAATGAAAGGAAACATTCCTGATCCACGTGGTAAAGATCTGTTTGTGGAATTAACACCATCCTCCCTCAGCTTCCGCGGGTGATGGTTTTACATGAATTGGGTCGGCAGTCAACCTAACACTGGGTATCCCTATCAAAAGGGGAGAGGAACTGCAGGAAAAACCACCCCTAGCAGGAAAACAAAAAGTTCAGTCAAGGCTTACTGCCAACAGGAACAGAAAATGATCCCCTGGAGGACCCTGGCCGCCTTCCTTTACATTCCAGTGAAAAGGCTTTGAAAAGGAAAACAATTACAATGTCCCCACTGTTGGTTATTTTCATTCGCAAGGGTCCAGTTGTGGTGCACTATCATCCATCAACTCCCCAACCCCCGAAATCTTAAAGTTACTTGCAGCATCTAGAACAGGGAGAAGAAGGCAGAAACCCAGGCCCTACCGTAGTGGGGTGCTGGAATGAGCTTTTACCAGCTTGAGGGCTGACAGTTAAATCTGGGGAGGTTTTGCAAGTCAGTGGACATCACATTAGTAGATTGAAACTGACCAAGGGGAGAATGTTAACGCCTTGAAAATTAGCAAATGCTACATATCAGTGGGGTTTCCCTTCCGCTGCTAGAGGCCCAGTTTTTATAGCACAGCCTGGGAGAGTCCTGGAAAAGGAAGCTGGGGAGGTAGAAGCAGGAATACTTACAGTACACTGCTTAACAGATTTGGCCATGGAGTCCACAGAAAACCTAGAAGGGGAGCATAGGCATCGTCCCAGGCCAAGAATTTCTTGGGATTAACATCAATGAGAGAAGAGAAAGCCCCTCGGGCCCCGAAAGCCAGTAGGGTTCACCTTAGAGGCAAATACATATACACAGACGGCAATCTGGAGCATCTCCCCGCATGAAGTCAATCAAAAGCCCAGGGAGGGAGAGACGCTGAGACATAACACATCCAGATCACAAAACTGAAATCAGTCCCAGCCCATCCATCAAGCTCTAAGTGCATTCTTTCATTCATACTTGGTCCGACCACAAAGAGTTGGTAATAGACCAGAGAGATCATGGAAAACACATTGTGTAGGAGGAAGCGGGGCAATTACTGACCTGCTTCCTGCTCACAGTGAGCTGCCGGCTGCACTATCCGGACGGTGGTATCAGTTACCAACTATGGGGCGGCAAGGCTTCCAAGCCTCAAACAGCTGTTCTCCGTGCACCTAGGAAGGGCCCCAGCCGCCCTCTGATGACCCTTAACGGTCCACCTTCCACTTCTGTTCTCCCCACTCTGTAATCACCTGTTTCATTAGAGAAGAAACTAAACACGGGGCCCAAGGTTGATGCACCACACCCCCAAAATAACTGTGTCTGAGCCACAGCTACCCCCACACTCTCATTCCTGCTTCTGGGGTAAGCTGGGCTCTCAGACTCCACGGGCCCCCTTAGTGGGGCCAGGTGCAGCCCTGGAGGCCAAGGTAAACAGAGGTCATTGCATTTCACAATCTACTGCACTTCAGCCTTCTAGTTGGGGGGAAGAGGCCTGGTGCATTACTGTAAGTGTCCTGGGCCTTTTTCCTTCTAAATCTAAGAAGCCTGTCAGTCCAGGAGAAGCTGCAAACCTCTAAGCCAGGTGACAACCTCAGCCATCTTCAAAGGGGGCAGCCGACAGGTTCTCACGACCAAACAAAGGTTGGGAACAAACTGCTTCTTCTAGCATTGTCTATGGTCTCTAGCTCTGTGGCACCAAAATTGACAAGGACTTGGTCACGGAACAAACCCTTCATCTCATGTCAACGGCTAAAGGAGCCATTGAGGGGAACGTGAGAGCAGCCCTGGCTTTGGGGGCACCTGTAAGTCGTCAGAGCAACTTCCCACAGTTTTATTTACAGTGGCATCTCGAGGGTGATCTGAATAGCTCTGCTGAGAGGTTCTGTGTGCACAGAGGGCGAGCTTGTCTTCAGCGAGAAGTCGATGGAGGCCATCCCCAGACACACAGGGCACAGGCCCTCTCTTCTCTCTGGAGCCCACCGTACAGCCAGAGACATTTGTGGTGGGAAACAGGAGGTATCCTGCTGCAGCCACTATCCCTGCCAGCCAGCAGAGTCCTGGAGCGGCACAGTCCCTCTGTATCTTGAGGACGCACCAGAGGAGTCCCAGCTAAGGGCTGGGACATGGGCAGCACCTCAGTGACTCTGTCCTATGCAGTGCCTGGGACCCACTCTCATACCCCCGCCCCAGGGAGCTTCAGGCTCACAATGGATGGAGAGGAAACAGGCTCAGCTCAGCAGGTCACACAGCTGGCCGGAGGATGGAAGAGCCCAAAGCCGGCCCCAGCCCTGCCCCAGCCCGGCCCCAGCCCGGCCCTCCTCCCTTTTAGCTCCTGCTAACCCTCGGCCAAGACTCATGCACACTGAGTACCATGGACTCGTGCCTGGCTCAGAAGCGAGACTCTCCGAGACTTTCAAACGCCCCACACGGCCAAAAGAACCAGGCTCACAGGCGCTGACCATGATTTTATGCAGAGAAAGCAAAAAGCACAACAGGAAGCCTCAAAGAGCCTCTCTTCTAAGGAAAGTCTTTTGCTTTGTGCTCACAGCGCCTGCCCCCCGGCCCTCCCTATGTTGGGGCCCCACATCCAAGTCTGACCCAGGGCTCAGTTCTCCCCTCGGCCTCGCCCCATGGCTGAGGCTCCTTGTCACCACCTTGCACTAGACAGTGGCCACCACGGTCCAATCTGCAGTCTGGCCCGCCTCCTAGCAGCCCCTGCCACATCTCCTACAGCCACGCCTCAGGGACCCTCCAGGCCTGTAGGTCAGGTCCACACTCCTGGGCCAGCCCCCAGGTCTGTCCAGACCCAGATTCCAGAGCCGGGCAGCCGGCAGGGAGAGCACAGCCTCTGAGTCAGAGACGGTTGAGTCTGAACCCAGCTCCGCCACTTCTGAGTGCGTTTTCGCTGGAAACTAAGGGCTCACAAGTACACATAGCTCAGAATTACCGTGAGAATTAAATGCAACGCAGCCAGTGAATCTGCCCACCATCCGGATGGTACGAGGAGGAGCGGCTGAGTCCAGAACCGAGGCTGCCCCACACGAGGAGCTGAAGAACGGGGGCACGATGGACAATTCCCACGGCTGTGGCTTCGCCTGCAGCAGGAGTGGCAAGCAGGAGCCCCAGGTGCCTAGCTTTGCTGCGACCATCCGTGTGACCTGAGGGAGGCACCTCTCCTCACCTCGAGGCCTGACCCGACGCTGCAGCAGGGACCGCACGGACTTTACACGAAGGTCGCCATCACATTTCAGCCCCTCACCAGCTACAGGACACACAAATCACATAACCCCTTGTGAATTTTGCTGCCGGTCCTGAAAATCATGAGGCTCCTGCCTCATGATTTTATGGACAACACAATAGACTCAGAGTCCATAGAATAAAATGAGTCGGAGTGAAATATGTAAATGTCCACAACGATTAATATAATTCCCTCTGGTAACTTTACGACAACCTGGGAAATCAACTTCAAGTGCTCTCATCCCAACTGGAGGGCCACATGCGATCAGCAGGAGGCTGCCTCTATTTCCCAAAGAGAGTCCTGGAGTCCTTCCCACAGTCAGAGATGCACGTCTTTGAAGTAATATGCAACCTCTGTGCGATCTGAGGGAGAAATCAACCTTTCTTTGGTAGTCCTTAAATAAAAGTGACAGAACGTCAAGTGAAAAGAAAGCAGAAAGTGCCTCCTTCAGCCATCACCAATAAATCAGAAGCATCCCCTCTGCTCCCTCAGTTCAGCTAGTTTTGTTTTGTTTTTCCAGTGTTCCAAGATTCCTTGTTTATGCACCA
This sequence comes from Mellivora capensis, assembly GCA_004024625.1. Taxonomy (NCBI): domain Eukaryota; kingdom Metazoa; phylum Chordata; class Mammalia; order Carnivora; family Mustelidae; genus Mellivora; species Mellivora capensis. The sequence continues at coordinate 30,046 of PISX010006892.1, forward strand.
CACCCAGTGGGTTCAGCTAGTTTTAAACTTACAATCAGGGAGGCTACAACAGCCCTTCACATTATTCTTTTTAACTTCAAATTCATACCTTAGTGTCCATACTTTGTGATTCTCCATGGAATCACTCAAAGGTCCTGAAACATATGCCTTAGGTGGGCACTTGCTCCCCCTGCAACACCCTATGCAGGACAGGAATTATCAACCACCCAGGCCCGGGGGCACTACCAACAACTGGGAAAACAGCAGCACAGGCAAGGTGTACCCGATCTTGTAAGAGTGTAGGTGAGCCTCCTGTCTGTAATTTACGGGATTAATGCCACACCCAGTGCCAATTCACTGATTTCACAAGCTTGGTCCTGATCTGCTAAGGTAGGGAATTAGAGAGTATAGAAATTGGGAGGACGGCTAGCAGCCAGCTGTCTATAAAGTGACAGCAGAGGTGGAGAGAGGACCCCTACTTTCAGCAATATGGTCCATTTGTGCAAGAGTGACACAGGCCCATGGGGCAGTTTGGGAGCATCCCCCAAGGGTGGCCCTAAATCACAGGACGGCTCGGGACTGACATGCAGAATGACCCCAAGTCACCAAGCAAACTGCCCCCAGTCCAATATACTTGGTACAATAAATACAGCAATTTTAGAAAGACACCAAACAAAATAGCCCAAATAAAGCCCTTACCTCAGAGAGGAAGCATGTATTCGATTGTATAATATTTATACACATCAACACATATACAATTGCACATATTGGCAGCCCTCACTTCTTCTAAAGTACTACTGGAAACCATATCAAATTTAGCGTTATAACTTGGCATTGAATTACAGGCCAGATACTCTGCTTGAAATAAATCATAAATAACTAAATACGTCTCATCAAAGCAAAGACACAACTTCAAAATTCTACCATCATTAAGACTGTAATGTTATACCACAAGTACCATAAAATACGCATAAAAACAAAATACACATCGTATAGAATACCACCCACCCAACATTAGCACAGCAATTGGCAATTTATGAAACACCTTCCACAGCACGTCCAACCGTCGTCCCCCTCAAAAGCACAGGGGGCGCTCCAGTTTGCCAAGCAGCACCCATGAAACATTCTCTGTCCTATTTTATGAATCCAGCAGGGAAATGGCTGGAGTCATTCCAGGCTGAAGTCATTGAAGGTGACAAATGAAATGGAAAATGCATAGCCATCTTCAGGGAAGACTGCAAGAACTCCAACAGCTCAGTTTGGGGAACAGCAGGAACACCTGCTCTTAGTTTCTTAAGCAAGTGCTCAAACCACCTGGGCCCATGCTGGCCGTGTCCAAACACTGGGCAGCTAAAACACAAGCCAAAACCATCCATCTGGAAAGCCAGGACAGCTAAGACAAAAGGAAGTGCACCCCTGGAGCCTTCTACCTATAGCTGAGCTATCCTGCCATGACTTAGGGCCAATTCTAATTTGGAGAGCAAGCTCTGGGTTCCCACCAACAAAAAATTCACGCCAGGTGAGGGGGTCTTCAGGAAGGCCCTTTGAGACCTTTGAGAAGGGCTCATGGTCCCTTACCAGGAGCCCCGTCCAGCACAGCCTCTGCTTCATTATGGAGGGCAAAGGCGCTGTGGGTGAAACGCTCTCTACCTTATCTATACCATCTGCCTGGAGTCATCCCCAAAGCTACCTGCAGCAGAACACAACTCTGCCAAGGTTGGGAAAGGATGGAGTACTCCCTCCCCTGGCCCCCCACACTTCCCATCTTCAGACTCATCTGTCACCCAGATAAACAGAACAACAGTGGTAAGTGCCACATAGGACTCACACCACCCACACCAGCAAGCTCTCTCGGGCCAGACCCATCAGTCACGCTCCATGCAGGGTAAACCATGACATTCTGAAACCCAATGGAGACAAGACTGACACTCTAGAAGCAGCTTTAAACCCACGGGATGGAAGTGTGGGAACCACAGCATACCGCAGTATCTGTACTTTGATTAGTCAGCATGGAAGTCTTGGGTCTGCTGGTCCCCACCCTGAGTCTTGGGAGTCACAGTCTGGACCCCTTCACCTGTACCACGGTCGCATCTTAAAGCTCCTTATTATTTGTATTTCCCTTCACGTAGGGCCCCACCAAGGACGTGGTGGTGCCAACTGTGAGGCCCCCGAGGGCCAGGAGATGGGTGGGTAGCTCTGTAGGACAGGTCTGCAGGCCATCCCAGCTCAGCATTAAACCACACAGCGAGTACATCCTCTGCAGGACGGAGGCACAACCCATCCCTCGAGCACCAGAAGCAGTCACAAGGGTGAGCTTTCACCAGTTCGTGCTCTTCCTTCCCAGAGGCTTCCATACACAGAGAGACAGCCCCTAAGGCCCCATCTGTGGGGAGAGGGGGGCAGGAGGGCCAATTCATGCCACCCGGGGCCAGTCTAGTGTCCACCTACCCTGACCTTACGATCCCCCTCGGGGAATCACAGCACAGTTTCTGCCTCCTTAATACCCCCATTATTTCCTTCACAACAGAGCCACTCTGTCCAAGAAAAATACAAATTAAAAAAATCCCTAAGGTAGAGAGAAAACATACACTGCAGCTTTCTCTCAGGAATGCCTTCTCAGAGACTCCTGAAGTAGCCTCAGCACCTTGGAGGATGGATTTAATTTCTCTTATCAGAAAGGACTGTGCTGGTGATCCTCACCCACGGGCGAGGCTGAGGGCAAGCACTATCACCGACACATGCTGACCAAGGTTAGTTCTCTTCTAGGGAAATATTTGCCCCCAGCACTACATTCCGCTCTGCGGGAACAGGCTTTCCAACCAAGGATTCGCCATGACTGTCTGTGGACCAAGTCCGTTTCTGCCCATCAGAACCCGCTCCCCGGAGGGGCTCACGCTCAGCTGCATCATCCCGTCGGTGGCTTTGGGCTTCGGCACGACCTTTACCGGGGAGATCTCATCCCAGAGATTAGAGCTTTAGATGAGGAGCCCGGGTCCTCCACTGGAGGGAAGGGGAACGTGTGCTGAGATTTACTCTTCTTGTTTGAAGGACAAGGTGTCTCAACTACAGCTAACCTAACACTGAGAGGAGACCACATGGGGGACAGTGACAAGGATCCCCCACCAGCCTTATGACGACACTAGGGAACACCCCAAGTTCCCAGCCATGCCCACTCCAGATGGAACCCGTTAATTGAATTTCTGAAGAAAAGCTAACTCTTTATCAAATAATACCATTTTAAAAGAATGATAATCCCCATAGCCTTAAATGTAAATCTGATAATACACAATGTAAATAATAAAATACGAAAATCCAATTTCCATGTAGTGAACTTTCAAACACTCCACTGTTTCCATTATTCTAGCTTTCAATCTAAATGCTGCAATGCCACTGTAGGCACATCAGGCCCCCAGAACAAGGCTATTATACACTTGTTCCTCACTTGAAATATGAGCCCAGAATTATTTACTCAGTGCACTGTGCATGTCAGCTAACAAAAGCACCGCATAAAGGCTTTGACAAATGCACAGGGAAAGTGCAGGCCCACCCCATGCATATTCCCCCAAACCAAACCATAAAGAAATAACAGGATGATGGAGAAGGGGAAACTGTCCACCTCTCCTTATCATACTGCCTGTCACCTCAGGAAATGGACAGGCTGTCAGGTGACAGCTTTGTAACCACTTAATCCTAAGACACTGAGCACTCTTCCTATGAAGGAATGTAAATCCAGACACTGAATTCCACTCCCTCCGAAAAGGGGCCAGAAGAAAAACAAAATTAGACTCCATGTCCATCAAGACCACTGAAAAGAGACTGCTGATGAGGAGACATGTCAGAGAAATAATAACTTCCCGTTGGGAAATTTAAATAATCAGCTGGGTCTGAAAAATTGCACATTCTGGGTTTCAGAGCAATTTCTCAGCGTGCTTTTTATAAGCCCTCCAGGCTGTTATTACATTAGGTTCAGCCCCAAAATTCCTGCAGTGGTTTGCAGATTCTATCACTACAACAATTCAAGTATCAGAGGAAACTTCAGATTGTTGCCTATAAACCTTCCAAAGGACACTGTATGGGTACGAATTGGCCAGAGTCATGAAAAAGCACGTCGGCCTTAGAACCTCTATTATGGTACCTGGACTGCTCTAAGGTGTTCGAGTCCAGCTGTCTGACGCGGTGACACCAGCCTCATGCGGCTACCAAGCCCTTGACAGGGGTGAGTCAGAAAGGAGATGCGCTATTATGAAATAAACACCAGGCTTCAAAAGAAGCTGGGGAAAAAGAATGCAGAATATCTCATTAACATGGTTTGTAGAGGCTAATGCTGACATACCAATATTTTGGGTATAGTGGGTTAAATAAGATACAGTATTAAGGTTAACTTCATCTGCTGCTTTTTACCTTTTGTAATGTGACTGCTAGAAAATTTCACATTACACATGTGGCTCACATTCTTTCTACGGACAGTGCTGTTTTGGAGTATGAGATTAAGAATTCAAGCCATCAAAAGACTTTATTTGAACACATGTTAATCCATTAGCTTTCTGTAAATGTTTTTGAGACATGTAAGCGCAGATGTCCAGGGGAAAAAAATTCTGTATTCAGTCTGTCTCCATGGCCACAAATCTGGAGCCCCACAAACATCTGGGCCTGATTTTAACACTCAGTACAGAAAGAAGGAGACTCAGTTGGTAGGGAGAGGCTACCTATGTAAGAAAACTTCGGACAAAATACAGCACCGGCATTTCCCTGTGGGTAACTCTGTACACACTTTCCAGAATGTTCATTTTATCATGTGAATCGAGAAAAATTCAAACATAAGCAAGAACCCAAGGACCCCACCTCCCCAAGTACAAGGCAGGTACAAGCCATGTCACACTGAGCAATGACATAAGATTACCCATGAAAGCCTCTTCCTGCACTGAGCCCCCAAAAGCAGGGCTGACCTGCACCACCATTTTAGCAACAGAAGAGATAGAATCTTCCTGTCCCCATCCCTTCCCCCATCAGCTCCTCTTTCTATGTATGTTCTTTATGCTATGAAATTCTCCCACTGACTTGCATCTTTATACATGCATTTTTTTTTAACATTACGGTAAAAGCACAAAATATTTTAATTTCCCCTTGGTCCGGGCAGCTGGTGAAGAGAAAATAATGTGAGCTTTGAGGCAATCAGAACTGAATTCTAATCCCAGCTCACACCTTGGTTTCCTGATCTGTGGAATGACACTCCTAGCAACAGTCCCACAAAAATGCACAGCCCAAAGCAAATGCCAAAGTCTGCCTGGGTTCAGATCCCAGCTCCCACCCACCAGCTGTGTGATAAGCTGCTCAACTTCCCTGGGCCTCATTTTCTCCATCTGCAAAATGCAGGTAATCATAGTACTTATTTTACTAAGTAACTCACGGGTTGAATTCATTGTTTTTGTACAAAATTATTTTTCTAAAGAATTACCTTTTAAGTGAATTAATGAGCAGAATAATGCCAGGCTCATAAATAAAATGGCTCCAACCACCGTCATGTTAAGACCAATATCCTAGCATGGTCTCGCACCTCTGCCTCCCCCTGCCCCTCCAACCTTATCTCAACCTGGTCTCCTCATGACCCCCACTGGCCCTCAACTGCTTCCTTTCAGTTCCCCATTTGCTCCCCAGCACCTTAGGACTACAGGCCACTATACCTGCTGTTCCCTCTGCTGGAATACTCTTCCTCCCTCTCCAACTGGCCTGGTCCAGCCGCTCGTCCTACCAACACGGATCTGGCAAGATTCTCCAGTCTTCTGCTCCCATAATCTTTTATCCTTCTCTGCAGGCTGGAAATGGCCTTCCAGGAAAGGTTTCCTCTACCCCACCAACTTTTCCAGGCCTTTTGTGGTTTAGACCAATACTGCTCAACCCTGGCATCAGCAACATCTGGGAACCTTTGACAAGCCGACGCAAGGCTACGCCCAGACCAATCACATCAGGACCTCTGGGCGAGGCCCACACGTCAGTGTTTGGGCAAGTTCCCCAAGGATTTCCACATGTAACCCAAGTTGGGAACCACTGGGTCAACACAAGAACACAGCTGCAGTATTTTATGGGCCCAGCACAGTTCCGGTGTGCAACTCTGCTAGCTGCAATATTTTAAAGGATGGTTTCAATCTTCCAATAGGATTTTAAAAATCATCTATCAACTGCAAAGAGCACACATTTTTTTAAAATCTAAATTGATCCAATTAGAGTATAAGAATACATATGTTACAAAACACCTCCGCTGTATCTGGGATTTTTCAATTAGCATTTTATTCAGTCTGGGTAGCCCGTGACACCAACCAACTGGAAGCTCCGGGAGGTCAGAGACTTTGTCTCGCTGCCTGTGATGTCACCGGCCTAGGGAAGCGTGCCCAGCATACACAGGTGCCGCACGCACACCTGTGACGAGGGGCTCAGTCCTCCACGCACCAGACTGCCGGTGACGGGAACACAGGCCAGAGAGCACACCCAGCACACAGACAGGCACCGGATGGCTTAGCAGCACTTGCTCCTGTGAACAAAATGAACTCTCTGGGCCTGGCATGCTGCTTGTCCTCTCCCTGCGGGAGACAGCCCCCCACCTGCGTTTGAAGCCATTCATCTGCAGTTTATGAAATACTGCGGTAACCTTTGAGATGCAAAGAGGTTTAGAAATGCAAATGACTGTCAATATGAATATTAATAGCAGTGTTATTAATAACTGAAGTTGTCTGCCAGACACTTGACTCTTGATTAAAGGAAGTGGAAGAGCTCAAGCCAAGCCAGAAACCTCTCAGCTCAGAGCCGAAGGATCTGTGCTGCAGCCCTGGTCCCCATGGGGACAGAGGCTATTCTGAATGCCTGACTAGAGAAGTTTACATAAAGTTAGGGGGTGCTGCTCCCCCCACGACAACTTCCCTGTGTTTTCTGTTCACCAGGTATGAGTTCCATGGGCAGAGTTCGGCCAGGCTCACTCTTCTGCCCAGAGCCCAGAACAGTGTCTGGCCTGCATATGGTGCCCCAGCCATGTGTCCGGATCAAGGAAAAAACATATGAGTCAATGAGAGAAGGGCACAAGGAGGGAAGGAGGCATGTGGGGCTGAACACTAGAAAGTACAGACAGGGGAACTCAAACCCAAAGCTCACGTGGGCTCTGCCTACTCCACAAAGAACAAAAAAATAGAACAACTTCTTTGGGTAAAATCACCAAACCAGAACTGTTCCACAAGCTGTTAATTCACCTAAAATACTTTTTTTTAAAGCACTGTGGTTGCTGTCACTACAAATATTTGAGACACCAGCTATCCTGACAAACAAGCAGCCTGTCTATACCCAAGTCTTTGTAACTTCATGATTCAAATACATCCACATTATGTTCTGCTTCTAAAGTCATGAATGTACTTTTCAGCATTAGAAATTATCCCTTTCACATCTTTAAATATTGTGGTTTCTGCCTGACTAATGCTATCTTTAATTATACATCATCGCGCATTTTACTGTGATCTAATGGGGTCTATTACTCATCAGAATGGCCCCAGTCAGCAATCATATTCCCCAGAGCCAACTACTCAACCCTTCTTCCATTTTTCAAACATACCAGCCTGCACGTGCACAAATTTATACCCAGACTGAGTTACAGCATCTTACCAATTTGTCCAAAAGACAAAACTATCCTTGAAGGAACTCACTATGCTGGCTTCCTAGTGAGGTCTGGCACAGCAATGCTATGACCACTGAGGGCACTCCAACCTTGCCTTGGGTACAGCCACACCCCACTGCCCACCCTGAGCACACGCCACACGGGGCATGAACAGAAGGGAACTGGGTCCTTGGGAAGGTAAGCCATGTGCCCAAGTCCTGCAGCAAGCAGGCGGCAGACCCAAGATCCCACCCTCTGTAATGACACACGGCCGGAGGCCAGGAGAAGAACATGACCAGATCTGGGCGGGCCACACAGCATGCTGGGGTGCTTCCGGCACCCTGACTCCCACAGTCACCAGCCATAACCCACCCATTATATAATATATGTGGAAGGGCCAAGCAATCTTTTTTTTTTTTAAAGATTGTATTTATTTGTTTGAGAGAGAGACAGAGATAATGAGAGAGTACAAGCAGGGAGGAGAGGGAGAAGCAGGCTACTTACTGAGCAAGAAGCCTGACATGGGGCTCGATCCCAGGACCCTGGGATCATGACCTGAGCCAAAGGCAGATGCCCAACCGACTGAGATACCCAGGTGCCCCAGGCCAAGCAATCTTAAACAAACCTACAGATCAGCAGACGTCAGCTAGTCCCCAAACTCTCATTCAAAGGGATGAACTGTCAGTCAAATTAATTATCTTAAATACTCAATCTATAAAAAGTATAAATGTATACATATATCTCCTATACATTAATGTATATGTGTATAAATAAACATATTTATGTCTATTGACATGTTTTAGTTATTGAGTGAAAAATGAACAGGTCAGGCTCAAGCTCCAGACATTTTACATAAGCAGCTGGTGATTAACTTCCTCATACTTACAAGACAGACTCAAACTACTAAACCAAGTGCCCTAAGACCCAGAAGCTGAAAACATATAACTAGACAGGTCCCTATATGGACATTTAACAAATAAATCATTTGGAAAGAACTGGAATCAATGACGAGCTAGGAGACCTTGATGTGCCCCTCTTAAATAATTGACGAGGCATCTTTTCTTGGACCATTTATAAGACTATGTTTAGAATCCCATTTAGTGCTGCAAGATAATTCACGCAAGTGCTGGCTTCTTATCGGACCCGTTGACCAAGCAGCAAATGGAAAACAATAAATATGCACGCGGATCTAGTGTCTGTACCCCATGCCAACAGCACACTGAAAAGCAACAATTCAATTCAGGAACGGCCTTCCCTCGGCCCTGGTGGCAGCGAGGCGGCTTGCCAACGCACAGAGGCAAACCCGGCCTTAGGGCTATTCCAGGTTGCGCTGAGAGACTCACAGTGTGCAGCACTGTCTCCCTATGTTCATTTCCTTCTAACAACCTCCCACCAGCCACTGGCAGTTGTGGTTCCAAGAAACAGGCATCCTGGCCATTTCTCCGCAGCGCCTCTAAGAAGGTGCCTCCCAACACCTCTCTCCTTTGGAGAAAGAGAAAGCCCGTCTGTGACTCGCTCCAGGCTTATGGGGGCTGGGGTGCAGGGGAGGAAGAGCAGAGACAGGGAGGGGGAGAGCTTGTTTGGACCAGAGTGAGGGAGTGAAGAGCTTTTGCTGAGGAGAAAGCTCCAGAGACCCCTGAGTTGAAGAGGAGGCCCCAGAAAAGGCACCAAGAGGAGAGGTGACAGAGTATTAACCACCGGCAGGGCTGACTAACAGGACTTTGAGAACGGAGTGCAAGGTAGGGGGCGGCCAGGGCAGAGGGCTCTCCAGAACGGGAACCATGGAAGAAGGACTACCAGCCAACATCGTGTAACCCTCAAAAGGCCACAGCAAGCCTCCTGTAGAGCCACCCATGGCTTGGCCAGGGCTCTGGCAGGAGTCACAGGCCATGCACACAGCAGGGGCCATCTCCTGCCCCACAGCCACCAACTCCTCAGGGAGCGCATGGCCTCTGGGTCCCCCTTCCCGAGGGCTGGTGGCTGTGGGAGCGTCTGGGTGGTGGTGGTGGGCAGGGGAGAAGTGGCAGCTAAGAAGGAGACCACTTTACCTTGAACACCCTAAAATGTAGGAAACCAGCAGGTGATCCAGAACTGGATGAAAGGAATAGCCAAAATTTTGGAAAGGCAGTGTTGCAAAAAAGATAACACATATGTAGACTCTGCAGGATCCCCCAACCTGTGCCCCCACATCCTTCCTTAGGGCATTCATCCAGTCTACTACTTATTAATATGAAAACTCAAAGCTGAAGAATAATAACAGTAACAACACTTACTAAAGGCCTGCTATACAGCTAGTACTTGTCTCCAAACATCTGAGGTAGAACCCATTCAGCTTATAGTCCTTTGAGATGCTGGATGCTCTTCTTGGTCCCCACCTTCCAGGTGAGGGCACTGTAGCCCAGCAGTCACATCACATACCCAATGGCTGGCCCACAGCATGCTGTCAGGATACATGGAGAGGGGCACCTGAGCCCAGACACTCAGGCCCCACGGCTCCAGGCCTGCCCATGGTCCCATACAGCCCTCCACAGCTCATCTGTTCTTTCCTGTTTTGTTCCTTCAGAATCCTTGTCATCTGCCACCACACCCCTAAGCACAGAAGAACCAACTAACCAATACCAGCCCTGCTACAGACCTGTCCTACACAGGGGGGTCAGACTCAATGCAAGGCATGGTCCTGACCTGGATGAACTTACAGTGAATGCTAATGAACACTTGCATGGGTGTAAAAGGCTAAAGACCTAAAAAATGACCAGAGAATAAATTCTAGAGAAGAGCTTTAGACATGCAATGAGAACATAGACAAATGTCACTTGGAGAAGTGCCAACGGTCCCTCAGCAATGTGTGGTCAACACTGGGGAGATGAAGAGGAGTAGCTAGAGGACAGCTCCTGGGACAGCACGGTAGGGTGGAGGTTGCCTACGGAAGCACACACAGACCATGTGATGACAGGCTTCTCTATGGTGTCCCAAGGACAAGGACGAAGGAAGAGGGTCCCTGTCCTCTAGGGATGGGCCACCTTTGATTAATGGCAAAGAAGGTACTGGGTCTTGTATAAGTATAGAGCAAATGGCAGGGAGGACCTCACTGTGCAGGACATGGGAGCAGCTGTAGGCCCTGCAGAAACAAGACCACAGGACCTAGAACCTGGCCCAAAGGAAGAGTCAAGGGAGCTGTGACAACCAAAAAGCATTTTGGGACAATCATTTGGGCCATGGGCACAGGTGGACTGGGGAGAGCAACAGCAGCCCAGCAGGGAGTGTGGCCATCAGGGTCCTGGCCCAGTATCCCAGGAACTGGGTTTGGTGCTGTCTGAGAAGCAGAAAGGAAGATGTTAACTGTCCCTTCTGAGAATGTACCGATAAAAGTTGGTGACACAGACATAGCTGATGAAGGAAAATCAAAAAGGTTCTTAGCCCCTGTAAGATGTCAATACTAGGTCAGGCCCTTCCAGCACCATACTATCATGAGCTTACCCAGAAAGCCCTGCTGTGACCCTGGAGACTGACCTGGGAGTCCCAGACCTGGAACCGGAGTGTGGAGTCCTCTGCCCTGAGATGGGCTGTGGCGCCTGCCCACCCCCAGAACATTTGAGCTCTGGTGACCAGGGTGGTGGGAGAGCCCGTTTCAACCATTTCTTTTTACCCCTGTGTATCTCTCAGTCCTGTACCCTGTGGCATTTTCCTGCTGTGATCACACTTTGCCAAGTTCAGATACCAGTCTGGTGGCCGACTGGTTCAAATGGGCATGCAGACGACTCTGGCAGGTGGGTGCCATAAGCTATGGAGGGCCCAGCTCGGATCCCCGCTCAGCGAGCATGAGGACCACAGAGACACGTCACTCTTGGCCCTCCCTTCCCCACTGATAATCCAGCCCGAAACAAACCCCAAAGGCTAGTAAGTTGCTCATACTTGCTATGAGTTGAAAAAAAAAATGTAAGCAATTTTTCCAAAAGTTGGCTTCTGAGCATCAAATGCCCTTGTCTCTCATACTCACCTCACTCAGTCCTCTACATCTTAGAAATGCACTGCCCGGGCCCCAGCAGCGCACAGGCAGAGAAAACTAGGGGTGGGGAAGATAAATGTCAAGATGCTCTAGGAAAACAAGGTCTGCTTATTCTGCGACTGCAAGCAGCTTTTGTCCAAACCACAGTCATCCATGCTTCATCTTCACCCTATTTACTTAATGAGGTTCTTTAATTCACTCACTTTTTATTTAAATTTGCTTCCAAATAAGATTTCTTGTAACTGCTGTAATTCTTTTAATGGACCCCTTGGCCTAGCAGAAAGGCTCACTGAAAGAAACATAAACATCGACATAAAGCTAGGTACCACCTGGGACATCTTGCAGCCATCTCGGTGGGCCCCCATGTTTGGCTTCCCCGTGTCCCCGCCAGGAACACAAGCACCCCTGGGGCACTGTGCCCTGCTCTGCCTGCCAGGTCACCCCCCACCAGCCAGGATCCCCCCCCCAGTCGGCAACACTCCACTAACACCCCCTCACCACATCTGTCAACGTGACAATTGTCCCCTTGAAAACTGAAAGGCTTGAAAATTCCTCAACCTGACAGAATGTTTCCCACTTACATTGAGAAAGTGAAAGTGTTCCCAAATGGCAGCCACCTTTCCCCACAGCTGCTGACAAGCCACGGCACATCCTTCACTCCACGACAAGCCACGGTTACTTGGCAGGTAAGGCCAAACACCAACTATTAGAAAAGAAACCTCAGCCAGACCACGTTCCAGAATGAAGGCTACACTCCATGTGGTGTACCCAGGGCAAAGGCAGCTCTTTGCCCATGGAAGGAAGTGGGGCTTCTGAAAAAGGGACAAGCCCACAACAAAGGTCATATCTAAAACCTGCCTTCAGTGCACACCATTGCCAGGAGACCGGAGAGACCACCCACCCCTCCTCAGAGAAACCCTCTGTGCGGAAGCCCTCTCCTGCTGTTGGAAGCCAGTCCACCCCACTCTGCTCAGTGGCACCCAGCCCCCACAGCTGTGCCCAATGTGCTGGGGAACCCATGGGGACACCTGGAGTCCCCCAGGGCTGTGGGAAGTCATGGGAAACCCATCTGATTCCAAGATTGAGGAGAAAACCCCCACAGTTTTATATGAACATCAGAGGAAGCATATTTTAGAATAACATTCATGTGAATTTTTAAGAAGATAATACAAGACCTCAAATAAATACCTGCTACTAGAAAGAATACAGCAGGAGAGGTATGGATGGGAAAGGGGCAGCTAGCAAAGAAATGGGGATACACAGGTTCCCCAGTCTGAAGGTACCAGAGTACCCCCAGAGGGGACTTGGAACAAGGTGATGATTGAGCACAATAGGCAGGAAATCACCACCCAGCAGGCAGCGGCATTCCCGTAAAGGCAGCAGTGGGGTGGGGATCAGGGAGAACAGGTGGGAGACCAGAGCAAGAGCTCAGAGGTGTCCTTAGGAAACACATCTGAGAAACCCCAGGAACTTGAGAAAGACCAGGGCCCAGGAGGCAGAGGTGACAAGGCAGAGAAAGTTCCCCATGCAGCTTTTTCAGGTAAGAGCCAGGGAGGTCCGTGTGTGCCATCTCAGGAGTCTTGAAGACAGAAGCTGCCAGCCCACGACACAAGGCTGCCTCTCAGGATAGTGTGACCTTGCTGGATGTGCCCCCATAGGGCACAGCCAGGAAGGTTCCCTGCTGTGGACACCAGACATGTCTGTTCATTCCAAAGTAAAACCACTAGAACGCCATGTGATGGGGGGACAACCAGAAAGATGTCCTCATCCACCAGGCACTAACTCTGCACAGAGAGAATGCCCTCGTCCTCAGCGTGAACAGTCCAGTGAGCATCATACAGTGGCCCGGCAGGCAGAGAAGGAGGTGAGCTCCCAGCCTTGCTGAGCCAGGTGTGCTCCTCTAGGCGGCCATGGGCCACTCTGAACCCTCCTCTCTCTCTAGGCCTGACCTCCCATGGATGTCTTCAGGAATCCTTTTCCCCTGAGCCTAGCAAAGGAGCATTTTCCTGTCTCTGGAGAGAATCTGACTTAGAAGCCTAACCCTCCTCCCAAAATTCACAGGTATCCTCAAGGGCTGCCCACTATTCCCAGGACAGGCACCCTGAATCCACAGCAGAGTTCTGTCTGTACCTGTAAAAAATGTGCCAGGCTGCAGACTGGAGGTCTCTGCAGCCTGGAGATCAGCTCCACACCTGGCCCCGAACACTTGGGAAGGAAGGCAAGCACCGAAAGCCTGCCAGGCATTCAGGTCCCTCCTTTGAGCCATTCTCAGTGTTGGGGAGAACCCGTTCCTCACTAAGAAAGCGAGAGGAAGGGGAACAGAAACAACATGGGTAACTGTTGCCTCTGGGAAGCCATACGATCCAAACTTTAAAGGGACAACAAAGCAGTAATTGTCAGGAAAACACGCACCCCACAGAAGGGAACAGTGAAGAAAGAACACTGAAAACAGCTTGAGGAGATAAAAATGGAATCAGAAAATGCACGGAAGATGCAAAAGACAGGACTCACAGGGCTTTCGACTTAGTGGGTTGGGGTGGGGACAGCATCTTTTCACCCGGATGAAGTCGTCTGGGACCTTGTGTAGACCGAGCCCTTCAATGCAGACATGCAAGCTGCACACACCAGCCCAGAAGCCCCTCAGTGCCCCAGGTGTCCTCAGGGCACTGGAAGTCCCCTCGGCCCTCAGGACCACCCACGGAAGGCCTGGCTGTCAGGGGTACTTTAGGGGTTCTTCAGTTCCTAACAGCCCCAGACGGACAGCCCAGGCTGTGTCAAAGCCATGAGCTCATTCCAGGAAGTAAAGCAGTAGGTGGAAAACTGGTACAGCAGGGGCCAGACTGTGAGCGCTGGGGGTCAGAGCTGTCGCGCTGATTAGCTGGGGGACACGCAGGAAATGCTGCAGGTAGTATCAACCCCACTTCACAGGCTGGCTATTAACCCCATGTAGGGTACACATGACTTTGGCTGAAAGGAACAAGAAAGAAAATTTGATGTCCTATAACATCTAAATTAGGAAAGAAATTTTGCAATTTGCAAGAAATTGCTGAAGCTTGGAAGAAATGGAAGAACATCAGTATGTAAAAGGACCCTGAAGGGAATCATGGTTCACAAGGAACACATGAAATAGGGGGTCGGTGGCTGATCCTGGGACAGAGGGTCATAGACATTGGCTCGGGACCCTCAGAGAGGATGCCACGGCTTCACTGGAAGGACAGCAGGAGGGAGGCCCGCCCCGACTTTAAACGGAAAACCTTCCACCACCCATACTCTTCACCTCGGCCTTGTCATCTGAGTTTCAACATTTTACGGGTCACTCTCTCGGGTCGATGAAGCCTTGCATGTCTTCAGAGCAGCCGTGTTGGAGACCAACAGCCTCCACCACCTGTGAAAGCACGTCACATACGTCCTACACCGACGGTGCTGCCCCTGCTGCCTGGCTGCTGGTGCACACAGCGCTGGGGGACACAGGCCCACGAAGGGGCACACTGTCTCCGGTGAAGGGCTGGCGGCAGAGCCGAACAGTCCGTTGTCAAACAGGCTGCCTCTGTTTGCAGCTGAGTTCTCCCTGTGAGGCTTGACCACAGAGGTACAAGTCCTCCTCAGGATCTAAGGTCTGCCACCTCATCTGAGACACTGGGGGCAACAACTTAACTCCAGGAAAACCATCACAGAGCCCAAGACAAAGCTTAGGTTGCCAGAGGGTGACTCCAGCTAAATTTCCAGATTCACAAGAACCACACATTCCAAGCGCAGCTCTCGAAGGCATCTCCCTCTCCTTCCGCACATCCTCAGACAACAGAGTGGCTGCAGACAACCACGGAGCGTGACACAACTGACCCACGGGCACCACGAAGTTGGCAGATGAAGGCAAGTCTCACGGGTTATCTGTTTTCAGGTGACGTACCTTCTCCACAGCTGTGTGCCTGCGTCCTTCCTGACGCTCCGCACGCTTCCTCGTGCACAAGCACATCAGGCTTTAGTCACCTTTCGCCCTGCTTGGGAAGGGGAAGTAGGTGCAATTTTTTTTAAAGATTTTATTTATTTATTTGACAGAGAGAGAGATCACAAGTAGGCAGAGAGGCAGACAGAGAGAGAGGGGGAAGCAGGCTCCCTGCTGAGCAGAGAGCCCGATGCCGGGCTTGACCCCAGGACCCTGGGATCATGACCTGAGCCGAAGGCAGAGGCTTAACCCACTGAGCCACCCAGGTGTCCCGGTGCAATTTTTAGGTCATGCAGAATTCAAAGTATGATGATAAAGAGTTAAGGAATCCAACGGCTTATCCATAAACAGTAAATATTTCTCAACACAGAAATTTCGAGCCCATTAGGAATAAAAAAGGTGGCAGGACTGCGATGTTATGTGTAGAACAAATGAACCCTTGTGAGTTTGACTGTCAGAGAAGGCACAGTAGCTCTTGTTGCCAGAACTCCAGCGCTCTTTTGAATGTGAGCTTGGTGCTCCATTTGCTGACAAGGTAATAAGCAAATTTTGTGCCACTTTCTAAAGGCCAATATAATTTTGACCCCAAGTGTTACTGCACATAATAGGTGCTCAAGTAAGTAAGGTGTTCTCTTCTGCTTCACTGAAGAGAATGCACACTGTCCTATCTCTTAAACTGCCACGTAAGAGGCTGGGCCTGAACCTCTGGTGCTCCCGAAAGCCTCCTTCTGTCTGAGCATTACTGAGAACATGCTCTGGGCTCTAGAACATTTATATCCACTCCTGGTGCCGCTCCTGTGTTCTTAAAGTCTCTCACCACTTCTACTGACCTGAATTCCTGCAGCAAATCCTAATTCACTTAAACTCATACAAATTCACATGAGCATTACGCACACATTCCATTAAGCAGAAATGCAAATATCATAATATCTTCATGTTTGCAGATAACCATCGTATCCGTTAACAACGTAAACACGTGTGCCAGATGAGAGAAATGAGCCACCAAAGCAACTCTTCTCGGATGCTCTTTCAGGTCTCCCGAAGGACAACTGCATCTCTAAATACCCATACGCCATCAAGGGCCAAAAAAGGCAGCCATCTGTGAGTAGAATTCAAATGGTGCTGCTACTTTATACGCTTTTTTATTCTAACCTCCCACTCAGCGGGAAAAGGGAGCCCCATGGTATAGTGTACTAGCGCAATGTTTAAACCATTCATTGCTGCCAACACCTTCAGCTTGACACCTTATTCTTTTAAGGTTAATTAGAATTCCAATAGGATACCCATTGAGCATGCATTTCTAATTCACCAAATATGAAGATCTTCCAAGCAAGGCAAATCTGATAAAAACTGACCTTGGCCTTTGCAAGTGGTGCTATAAAGAGCATTTCCCCCTACCTGAATCCTTGCTGATGTTTTATTTCAAACATGTACCTCGGAAAAGAGCGTGTTAACTGCGAAAAACAGAGATTAAATACAGATTGAACTAAAATACACACTTGAAACAACTGCATAATTGAGACCCGATTTCGTTATGCTCCAGCAAGCAAACGGGCTCTCAGAAGCCGGAACGAAGGAACAATTGGATATAATTCTGCTCAGCTCAACCGCACTGAGCAGCCTAATTCCAGGCAGTTGTAGACAAGCTATTGTGTCCTCCAGATGAAGGAGGTGTGCTTCGTTTTCAGGACAGCCAACCAGCCATCCCCGCAACTGGGTGGAATTATTCTCCCCTACTGCCTTTTCTTAAAACAGATTATAATTTGGATTTTTTTTTCACTTTAATGAAGCCTGTGAGAATAGGGAACACTACCTGTGATAACAAAGATAAAATTTAGAAACAATTTAAAAGGTGAAATAAAGATTCAAGCCCTTGACTTAGACGCCCATCAATACGTAACAAGCCAGTCACGGTGACACAGGCCAACTTGGACTCTAGAGGCAAGGCATTGTATCACATGTGCTCACGTGCACACGCACACACGCACACACTCACACACACAGGACACCAAATAAATGAATCTACTAGCAGGAAGGTGTGCCACACTCGTGATACAAAATTTGAATATATTTGTATTGGTAATAGGCACTGAAATGACAGCCAATTATGTGTGCTAGGCACTGAAGGTACACGGTCTCACTTATCTGATAAAGCAGATAGGCTCCTTCTCACTAACTAGGCGGCTTCGAGAAGCTAAACCTTTGCCCAGAGGCATGTAGTGAGGAAGTAAGGAACTCGGGATAAATCCACCTGGGCCCTACCTGTACCCTCCTTCTCCACAGGACTCCACGAAGCCCAAGACCCTCCCTGTCTGCAGCCACAGGCCCAAGGCAGGCAGCGGGCCTGAGTCCCTGGACGGGAGGCTGATCCTATATGCCAAGTCCCTGGCTGAGCTGTGGCTGGTCCGGGCATCAGTCCGGCATGCAATTCTGGCCCCTAAGACGAGAAGGGACATGTGTGAGGGTGGTCTAGGGCAAACATAAGGGGAAGAAACCCTCCTTTCTGTCATTAAGTTATTAAGGATAGGATGCCATCATGACCCATCCCAATTTCAAATGTACCGCTCATGTCGTTTATGTAGAGCTGCCCGTGACAGGCCGCCAAAGCCACAACTGGATAGGATGTTCTTTCCTTGGGACCACACACCCCTCTGCACTGTTCCTGCCAACTACCCATAAGACTCACAGCCTGGGCTTACAAGATGGCAGCCGCTGTGGCCAGGGGGGCAGAGGGATCTAGGAAGTGAGTGCTACTTAAGTTCGGAACCTTGGTCTCTCATTACCTGGGATTGTTATAGAGCGAGAGGCCTCCTCTAACCATGAAGTTGGTAGCCCGTCCGACCAAGTTCACCTTTCAAGTACCCCCCTATTCACTGTGTGTCTCTGATCGAGGAAACCTTGGTGCGGCCACTTCCCCATCTCTCCAAGCCTTAGAAAGGAACAGGTGGGAAGAACTTCAATCAGCTGACCCAAGCCCTGGCCACACAGGCTTTCAGCGAACACCTGACCCACAGTGGCCTCTCAGTGAGAGGTTAACTTTAGATTAGTCACCAAATGGCCACAACCTGAAACACAACGTTGTTCTACGTCTCAGAGGAGCTGTTTCCACACCCAGGGGCCTTCTGAAAACAGGCCCAAAAAGGACTTCACTGTGACTCATCTGTCATGTCTCCAAAGGCTGGTGTCTGCCCTTGTCATCATGCAGACCACAAGTCAACCACTTGTCCGCTGTCCCTGTCAGCTGTCTGGCTTTTCTGTGAGGGCCTCTAGGCACTGGGCCATTTCCTCTAGAGTCCTTATTACATTCCAGACCAAACAACGAAACCCCAATGATAGAGCCCAGCAGGGGAACGGAGCCTGAGAACATATCCAGAGCCCAACACTTCCTGGCTCCTTGATTTGGCCATTTTGCCCATATAGCGATCCCTCTTGGTTAATTATGCCACTCACCTCATAGGATTATGGTGAACTTTCTATAAGCAACATATGCCAAAGCAACCAGCACATGGCAGGCACTCAGTAATTGTTCACACAAAAAATTGTCCAGCATAAGCTGCCCAACTGTTGACGACTGAAGAATACACACTGATTTGCTTCCAGATACCACAGACTCTGTCTGAACTGGCCTCCCGAGAGGTGGCCTGCTGGACTGCCCAACTCCCCGTCTCCTCCACACGATGGCTAAGGCCCTCATCCCCTTGGAAGGCCCAGCCTGGCCCACTGCTGTCCAAGCCCTCACACCTGCCCAGGGATGCCTGTGCTTACTTGGAATTCACTGGCTCGATTCCCTACCATGTTTATGCAAATATACTGATAAATGGCAAACATAGACTTCAATGAAGTGTTACGTAAACAGAAGACGTTTAGTGCAAAAGAAATCACTCCTGGGAAAAACATGGTGACCACTTAGGAAAGACTCACCAAAGACAGACCTCTTTAACATTGTCAAACTGGGGAGAAAAAAAAAAAAAAAGACATACAACATCAAGTGGTAATTGTTTAAAATCTAGAAAGTGCCCCATTCAGAATTTCTTGTAAGTGTCTCTGTCCTCCATTTGAAAGAAACAAATAGGAAATCATAAGGTGGCTATGGTTTAAGTCAACTGGGACCTCAAAAACAAGTTCCTAGCCTGGATCCAAAACAAGGTAAACACATACATGTCTGTAGTTATTAAACAAAACATTTAATAGATACCACTTGTATGAGTCTCCAGTTTATTACACTTTTCCCATTACAGGGTCCCAGGCACACCGGCTGAGAGACACAGAAGAGATTTCCAACTGAAACATAAACCAAAGTACTTCAAGGTACACAATCCAGCAAACCAGCGCTCATGCTTACATGTTGTATCATCAAAAGCATTATCCAAATTTTCTACTGTTCTTTAATTTGTAAAAATGCCCGTCCTCTTCACCTTCATAGAGTCATGGATGGACACCACTCCATTGTGCTCAGGAATCTCCTGAGAGCAGCCCGGTTTCCAACCCCTTAATGTCAGCTCCGAAAAGAGAGCCCAGGCTGGTCCAGTTCACCTGGAATGACTGGCACAGGGTAGGTCCACAATAAATTCTGTGTATGCCCAAATATAAGGCAAGAGATTTCCCACGGAAAAAAAAAATCACTCAAAAAATTAGAATTATCTTACATTGGAGTTCTTATGAAAGCATATTAAAAAGTACTCTTGAAATTACTCAGTTTGGAACTACAAAACCCTTTAAAATATATATATATATATTGCCCCAAAACACCTCAACCGATGCCAGTAGGGGGCCTTGCAGGGGTCACCTCACACAACTGTCAAAACAAAACAAAAACAAGTTAGGCTGAGAAACTTAGCACACATTTAGCACCTGAAATGGTTGGACGCTTCTGTTAAAACAGGACTTTTTAAAAGATCACTTTCAGAAGCAACACATAACAGTATTTCCCAACAGGCAAACAAAGAAACCAACAGTAAACAAAGAAACCAACAGTCCTCACCTTATGCAGTGGGTACCAGTAACTTGGTATACAATTTCCAAGGGCAGCATAATTAACTGATTCAGAAAGTGCCTCATCTCAAATGGCTCAGGTGAAAGCAGAGCTGAGAGGTTCTGCTCACCAGGCTAGAGGATTCCAGGTGGCTCTGCTAAGAACCAAAACCCTGAAGAAAAAGATGTCAGTGAAGAGTATGGAAAAATTATTTCATGAACTCCATGCAGAACCCAAACAAGAATTCATCTGTTTTATACATGACAACTTTCCAATGTCTAACTGTAAGTAAATGCACAATCTAAGCAGATACTTGGTGATCTGCATACCTACAACCTTTACATATGCTTGTTGGCCCGAAAGGTTTGAGAAGCATCTCACTAGGAAAATCGGAGACAGTCTTTTATTAACAGTCAACCTGCTGGTAAGGCACATATGGTCTCTGCTGACTCATGACATGAGTGCCCACCTATAAACAACATAGAACCACATCCAGCATTCAGCCTTGCTAGGAGGAGTCAAAGCAATTCCAACAGACCGTAAAGTATCAAAAGCCTATTTGGAACTAATTTTCAGCTGAAGTGTTTGCCTGTCAAATTTATAGTGTTGCTTAAAGTGCAACACTCCATGCAGGACTTCTGGCTGCCCAAGAAGACTCCCACTGACTTACACATCAGTGAGTAAAAAGCTAGAAAATGTTATGATCCCCACCTCCACTCCTTTTGTCTTTCAGAAAATGATCAAATATTGATCAAAAATTGTATTTAATTCAGACTCTTCCTAGGACCCAAACTCAGTCCTGTGAAGAAAGGAGTGAGGGTCACACTCAACACGACAAAAATAAACTGTGTTGCAGTTTCCCTGAAGCTCAAACTTCCATAAACAGTCTGATCACTCCATATGCCTATAAAGTCCACCAATAATCTCAACACCAGCCAACAAAAAATTAACTCCCTGTTCCTGTCATTGCAAAAAGGTATCAGTTCAACCTCTTTGACAATTTTTTTTCTACGCCACAAATGGCACAGTTCTGGGAGCTGCCTCGGGCTACGGCCTTTCGAATTTCAGAGGTTACCTCCTCACCTCCGATCAAACACAAACAATTCACATAAAATGCAGTAGGAGGACATCTGTAAATATTCTCATCAAAATGTCCTAGGGTTTAACTACAAACATCATTCTACAAACCATTCAGTTCTCTGAGCATGGGGAGGTAACCCACTTATTCTGCAAATAAACACCTTTAATTATAATACCTTAAATGAAACAGCAAGGACAGGAAGGAAAAGCTTGGAAATCAAGAACACGCACACTCATAACTGGATTTAATCACAACTAAAACCAAAGAAAAACTACTTAACTACCTTCCCTCCAGCAGTAATCCCAGGCATAAATATTCCATGACTATTCTTGACTATCCATTATTCCCGATTCATAGGAAACACCCAGTTTGGCAAAGGAGGGCATTTATCTCTAAAGCTCAACACCAAGGATTTAACTTCCTAACCTCAAAAATATTGGTAGTACTAAGTAATTCAGATGGTTAGAATTTCCCAGCTTCTCTGTATTACACGTATTGTAAGGATTATTTAAACAGTTTATGCATCAGCAGCTTCTTAAACAGTCCAAAGTAAAGAAAATACTTTTAGTTCTCTAAAACGAATGATAATTACAGTAGATCAATAATGGTTTTTTTAACCCTTAAGTGGGATTTTCTACATTTAAAGAAAATACACAACATGAGGACTTGCTTCTCACTTAAGCCAGCATCCCGCAGGCTTTCCTCCCCGTCCATAATAGTAACAGTAACAGAGGGTGTGAAGCCAGAACTTCTAAAGAGCTTCTGAAACCAAATCACTGAAACCCCAAGATAAAGTATTTCACTAAAACAGAAACAGTGAAAGACACTGTACAATGTAGTTGCACCAAAAAAACTCAGATAATGTCCCACCTGGGAATGCAGCCCTGCCCAAGGGCCCAAAAGAAATCTAGGGCTTCCTGACAGACCAAGTTCAAGAAGGCCCGGCCAAACATTCCTTCCATCTCCAGGTTGACTTCTTCCCTCCTCTCACGTGAAATATGTAACTCATGCTCTTCCAAACCCCAGTCACACAATTCCCTCTGCCCAACTCTCTCTTGCCAGACGCGCAGGCAGGAGGCCCAGAGTCTCCCCAGAGGTCAGAAGCCTGGAAACACTAAGCACTAACTTGACCCCAGGCCGGCACAGGTGTGCCGAGGGCTAGTCTGGGGGTCCAGCGGAAGAAGACTGTTTCTGGGTACAGAGGAGGGCCCGGCGAAGTCAAAAGGTGGAGAAACGGGCCCTGCCAGCAGAGAGACTGTAGGGACTAGCGGTCAGCAGGGCACAGGAAAGTGTGTCCACCCTGGGGGAGGATGAGGTGTCACCACATATGAACAGGTAAAAAGGTTCCCCAGGACTGCATGCTGGCACGAAGCAAGTACAGGTGGTGCGAGAAGGGATTCCAGAGAGGAGGAGGGATGGACGGCAGGTGCAGACAAGCATTTCAAGGGAAGGAGACAGGATTGTGGGGCGGGAGGTGGAGACACGGTGTCCAAGAGTTGGCAAGTGGGACCTGACGGGTTACACTCACGGAGTCCCTGGAGAAAAACTACTTGGAGAAAGAAGAGCAAGGCGACGGCCGTTGGGGTGGGGTGGGGGGGCCACCTCTGGTCTCCCCCGCCCTTCATCACTGCCCCCTACAGTCACCCGAGCACACCCCTTCCCCCTACACACACACACACACACACACACACACACACACACGCTGTGTCGTTACGCGGTGAAGCAGATACCCACCTTTGCCACCGGCGCACTCCTGCTGGTCGCCAGCTCCCGCAGGCTGGCGGTGGCGCTGCCGGCCGCCGCAGGGAGGAATACTGGGGAGCCGGGGGCGCTGCCCGCCGCGCTGCCCCCGCCACCCGCGAGCGCGGAGGCCGCCCCCGAGCTAGGGCCCGGGCGTGCGGACGGGCTACCACCGGGGCTGGCGCCAGCGCGGGGCCGCTGGCGAATGCCGTCCAGCAGGCGCACCAGCAGTATGTTGGCGGGCAGCTCGTCCACGCCGCAGCCCACCAGGATGCGGCACTCGGGGCAGCGCAGTTCGTGGCGCGAGCACACGATGCTCTCCAGGCAGCGGCGGCAGAAAGTGTGCTGACACGGCAGCACCTTGGCCGTGGTGTCCAGGCGCTCCAGGCACACGGAGCACTCCAGCAGGTCCAGCAGCGACGACTCGTCCATGTCCTCGCCCGCCACCGCGGCCGTGGCCGCCGCCCGCCGCCGCCGCCGCTCACCCGGCTTGTCGTCGTCGCCCTCGCTCTGCGCAGCAGCGGCGGCCGCCTTGGACGCGCACAGCCAGGACGCTCCGAGCAGCATGGGGGAGGCGCCGGCGGCGGCCGCGCGCAGCTGCCTAGGTCCCGGGGCCGGAGCGGGGCCCGCCGCGGGCAGCGGGCATCAGGGTCGCGCCGGGGCGGCCTCCGGGGAGCCGGGCTCCGCCGGCACTTCCTTCACCCCGCCTGGCGGCTCGAGGCTCCGGCAGCGGGGGTGCGAAGGCGCGCGCTGACCGGCCGGCGTGGTGGGGACCGGAGTTCCGTTCCCCCCCGCCCCGCGAGCCAACTCCGGGCCAGCCAAGCCCACCCAGTCCTTCGGAGCACGGCGCCCGCGTGTGCGGGCTACACCTGTCTTCCCGTGTGTCCGCTCCGCCTCAGCGGGCGCTGCGCTTGGAGTGGCCAGCCGCTGCCCCGAACCCCGCGGCAGGAAGTGCGGGGAGCGGCCGGTCGGGTCCCCGGGGAGACCCGGGCTCAGCGTGCGCGCTCCCCCGCGCCGCTGGTGAGCCGCACCGCCCGCGCGGCGCCTCCATGCGCCCTGGGCCTGTCCGCGAGTCCCTGCCCCCAGCGGGTTCAGCTGGACCTTCCTCTTCCTCGGCCGCGAGCACGTGCTCGGGGAGCGCGCAAAGGTCACGGTCGTGAGGAGCGCAGGGAAGGAGACGCTGCGCCCACTGGACCTCCCCACGCCTGGGCGTACAGCGGCGACTAGTCTCGTCCCTTAAGGGTACCTCTAGGGCTCCCAGGAACTCCGAGCGCGCCCTCCTGCGCCGGCTGGGCCCTGTCCCCTCCGGGCGCCTGGAGTCTTCCTCCGGCTCTCCGCGGACCTCAGAGAGGGATGCTTCCTCCCGACGCTGCCGCGAAGGAAAGTTTGGGCGGTGTTATCTGGACTGCCCTTCTCGCCAGCGCCGGCAAGCAGCTTGGGAACATAGCCAACACCCGGGCATCCTCCTCGACGACTCCCTGGAGCGCTCCGGGTCGGGTCCCCCTTCCAGGCGGTGCGCCGAACTGACGAGCCTGGAGCTGCGGGTATTGTGCGGGGACGCCCCGCGAAGCAGCAGGGGAAGGCTCTCCGGTTGGCTGAGGCGCCCCCGGGGCGGCTCGGTCTCCTCCCGGCGGCAGCCCGCCCTCCCCGGAGTCGCTGGTCCGAGGCCGGCGCCGCTGCCCGCTGGACCCGCACCCTTGCGCAGGGCACCCGGTCCGCGCCGCGCCCACTGCGGCGCAGTCTCGTGAACCCCGCTCCAATTCCTCCTCGGGAGGCGCAGAGGAAGGGGAATTCGCGCTCTCCTTCCCGACGCCCCGGCTTCTGGGAGCGTCAGAGCAACGGAAGTACGTACGGAGGACCGGGAGCAGCAGGGAAGTTTGGCGGTGGGCTGGGGTCGACCGCGAAGATTCCCTGCAGTGCGCTGCCCCCTCGTGGCCGCTTGGGGTTCCCAACGAGCCCTGTTCCCCTCCAGGCCCAGACCCAGCACAAGCCGGGGGCCGGGGGCTAGAGGATACAAAGCTGGATAGTTCTTTTTTTTTTTCTTTTCTTTATTTATTTGAGAGAGAGCGAGTAAGCAAGAGAGCACAAGCAGGGGGAGAGGCCGGGGGGGGGGGGGGGGGCGGGGGAGGACAAGCATGCTCACCAGGCTGAGCCGGGAGACTGATGCGGGGCTTGATCTCAGGACCCCAAGATCATGACCGGAGCTGAACGGAGTGAACCACCCAGGCGCCCCAAAGCCAGACAGTTCTTGCCAGGGCCGATAACAGAAGAGGTGCTGAAGGCCCGCCTACCAGTCAAACCAACCTGTGGTTTGTGAACTTAAGTGAACCTATTTCGACTGTTCAGGGAGAAAGTAATATTTGCTGTGGCTTAAATGCCAAGAACGTGCCTATGCATTGTTTTTTTAATCCTCTAAATAGCCCTGTGAGATAATTGTTTTTACCTTATTTTACATATGAGGGAGATAAGGCTTGTACTTATGAAATCATTGAGGTTGAATTTTGTTAATTTTTGTGTCTCCAGAACCTAATACATACTAAGATCACATTCCATTGGAATATGGACTATGGAGCTTCCCTACAGACTGCATATTTTCGCTCTGTAAGATCCCCAGTGCAAGGGCAGTTCTTGGCACATAGTAAGAGCTCAACAAACATTTGTGGAAATAATGAAATAAAGGTCTCAATCATCACCTAATGGTGTTTTTTTTTAATTTTTTTAAAATTTATTTATTTGTCAGAGAGAGAGGGAGAGAGAGAGAGTGAGCACAGGCAGACAGAGTGGCAGGCAGAGGCAGAGGGAGAAAGAAGCAGGCTCCCTGCCGAGCAAGGAGCCCGATGTGGGACTCGATCCCAGGACACTGGGATCATGACCTGAGCCGAAGGCAGCCGCTTAACCAACTGAGCCACCCAGGCATCCCATCACCTAATGGTGTTTTGAACATGCATCTTAACATCTCAATTCCAGGTGTCCTGAGCTCATACCAGTTCGCCAGTTCCTAGGAACTCGGCAAGCTGCTTTATGGATGACTCAGTGGGGTGGGTTTCCATATGTATTATTCACATGAGCCACTGGCTGCCCTGTGAGATGGATGGCATCCCTGAGCTGCCTGGCTGACTGGAACCAGGGAGCACACTTCCCAGGAGGGCCAGAGGCCTTGTCACTGTGCCCAGAAGCACCTTCACGTTCTCTTCCTTTTACTCTTTGACCTTCCCTCAAGAACAAAGGGGAATTTTCAAGAGGACCCAGAATGCTTGATCCAAAAGCAGGTGGCATCCCCGAAACCAAGCCAGACTTCAATGAGGAGAATGGATTGAGACCCAGGAGCACCTCACAGGACCCCAGGCTAAGAGCTGGGTCAGCTTACTGCAGAGGGACCACAGTGTGTGTGGCTCTCCATACTTCTCTATATGATGATATGCTCTTTTCCTCTCTTACACATTCTGCTTCTACTTTCCCAACCCCCACAATAGGAAACACTGTCAAAGCTCCAAAAGCATTTCATGCAATGGCTTCAGCCACTGACAAAAGACATTCATCTGATGCTGTCATGGGCTGAAAGCTTTAAAACCCTATCATCTAGGTTGGCCCAGATGGTCACTCTCTGGACCATTATGTGCAGACCACAGGAGCGGGATTATCTGAAACCTGGTAGCACCCTAAGTCCTCACACAGGAGAGGGGAGAATTTCCAGGATAGGGGGCATGTCATGCAGACAGAACAACAGACGCACATGCCAGGGACTCAGAGTCACACCCTTCTATGCTCAGCTTCCCTCTGGATGGGGCCACTGAGCCCCACCTTTCTCAGACTTCTTCTGCTTCCACTCTACCCCGTTTTAGCTCCTGCCTTAACCAACTCCCACAGCAGCAGGTTGCAATCCCAAATGTACTCAGAGGTTGCACGGGATATGGAAATTCAGGAAGCAGTGCAAAGTGGGTGAAGCAATAGGGCATGGTGGGGCTTGCAGTGAGCAGGGCCTGAACCTTGCAAAGGGGGGAGCTGCTGCTACTCAGCTCCAGTCAGTCACATGAGGCCTTGAGAAAAGGATGGCCTGATATTGCCAGATCTTTCTACTTTTCAAGAGAAGGTGGAAGGCCTGCTTTTTTTTTTTTTTTAAGATTTTATTTATTTATTTGACAGAGCGAGAGAGATCACTAGTAGGCAGAGAGGTAGGCAGAGAGAGAGGGTTAAGCAGGCTCCCCGCTGAGCAGAGAGCCTGATGCGGGGCTTGATCCCAGGACCCTGAGATCATGACCTGAGTTGAAGACAGAGGCTTTAACCCACTGAGCCACCCAGGCATCCCCAAGGCCTGCTTTTTTATGTAAGATCTCCTGATGTTCAATAGTTGGCAACAAATTCAGTTCTCATTAAAAAAAAAACAAAAACACCCTATTAGCCAAACAAAATGAGCGCATGGCCAAATTGGCCCACAGGCCACCAGTTTGCAGTCTGTGATTGAAGTAGCCAAGTGAAATGTACTACAGTGTAAAAGAATCTTCAGGGTGTGAACTAAATAGTTGAAGTATTACAAATACAGTGTTATATTACTCAGTTGAATGTGTACATGTTCAATAGGCAATTATATAAGTCAATGATTGAGAAGATCTGGCTTAACAGCCACTCATAGGAAAAGATCTTGGGAATTGAATCGACCACAAGCATAATGTGAGCCAACATGAGTCATCAATGTAGTATGACTGCCTAGAAAACTAATGAAATCTTATGATGCATTAATGGAAGTTAAGGGACTGAATAGGGAAAGAAATAATCACATCGTACCTTGGGCTTGTCAGACCCCATTTGCAGGATTACTGTCAATTCTGGATACCAAATATTAATGACAGGTGGTAATTGGATCTAGAGGTCTCACCCATGAGCTTAGGATGAAGGAAGAAAGGGTTTGTGTCCAAAGGAGGGAAAGCTCAGAGGAAACAGGATGGGTTGCCGTATGTCAGGTTTTTGGCTGCCCAAGATCTGAACTCCTTCTTAGATTTGGGAGATTATCCACTTGGTGAAATGTGTTTTTCCAGCTAGGGTGTGGGGATGTGACTCAGTCTCTGCCCGTTGAGAGCTGCCCCCGTCCCCACCCTCCCCATGCCCTGAGGGGTAGAAGGAGGGTGGCAGATGGAGCATCATGGAGTTCCAGCTGCAGGAACAGGTGGGGGAGGATGGAAGGGCCGGCCATGTGGTAATCTCGAGGAGAGGGGCCAGCTGTTGTCAGCAGACCAGCCCCAGCCCTGATTGGCGTGGTGAGCCCGGGCAGTGGCCTCCACTGCTTTGCCAGACCTCCTGGTGATCCTGTGGATGTCCCAGTTTTCCCTGAATAGTTCCTTTTTTGTTAAATCAGCCAGAGTCTGTTTCTATCATTTGTAACAGGGTACTCTAATTGATACATGTTACTTATTATGAATCAGAGATCGGTGAAGGCCCTCAGTATGAGACAATTGTCACCATGCTGAATAGCAAGTCCTCTTGACCCTCGTGCTGGAAAGGTATCCAAGGGCGTCACCCGGAGCACCACTCATTCATTCCACAAGCGGTTCCTGAGTGCACTGTACATCAGGTGCTGGCTGAGAGCCGAGCCTACAGACCTGGACAGACACTGGGGTGCAGTGACGAGAGCCTGTCTCTGCGTGTGCGGGAACCCCAGTGGGGCCAACTCAGGTAAGTGAAACCACTTCTGTGAACCTCAGTTACATCTTCTATAAACCAGAAGGCAAAAATATCTCCCCTCTTTAGAGGCTCTGAGACCCTGAAATTTCTAAAATTGAATGAAATATTAGAAGGTATATTGTTTTTGCCTTGTTATTAGGAAGAAAACTATAATGAATTAAAGTTACAGGGAGGCAGTTTCCAGCTGAACACAGAAAAGTGGTTTTTAATAAGGCTGAGTTGTCCAACAACAGCATCGGCAGTCCTATGAAGGAGGAGCCCCAAAAGAAAAAAATTCAGGCACACATTATGGGTGTAAAGAATCTGTTAAAGCACTTCTGGCCAGCCCAGCATTGCTTCCTTTGGGGAGCCCCCCATCCCTAGTCCACTGAGCCGCTCACTCTGCCTGCACCTGTGTTCCCAGCAGGCCTTGTGGTCAAAGCTGACCCAGCAGAACTGTTCACTCCTTAGATGATCAGTTTGGGCAAGCACTTCTCAGCAGCATCTGAGACTGGGCATATAGATATTGAAGGAGAGGGGATTCTCTCTTCCTTTTGGATTCTGATCCTTAAAGATATAGACCCCAGGACTTCAGTGGCCACCTTTCTTTTCACGTGTGGAAGGCCTGCTAGAGGATGGGTAGGAGTCCATGAAGGACACTACACCTAGAGCATACATGAGTCCTTATAACCCTGTTTTTACTTAAGATAGTTTGAACTGGGTTTCCGTCACTTGCAACCAAGTGACTTTTGCCCAAAACAGACCATCCTGTGGCTGCCCAGATCCCATCATTAACCTAAGTGCCCAAGTTTAAAACAGAAGTCCACCCTGGAGGCCACCCCTAGCCCAGGCCCTTATATATATACACCTAGGCACCAATTTTTTGCTCCTTCCTAACATCCTAATGGATATTTACCCCCCAAGGTCCTCCCATTTCCATTTCCTTCCACATTCTCCCCTCTTCCCATCTGCTGCAATGTCTATGCTGCCGAGCCAGCCTTGGTTCTCAATGCAAGGCTGCCGCCTTCTCCCATCTGGTTTTCCATGGGCAGTGGCTCTTCATCTTCCAAGCTCTTTCCCAAACCTCTACCTCCTTGCCCATGTGTGTTATTCATGCTGTATCTCTCTGCCTGTGGAAACCCATCTATCTCACAGACCACCTCCTCCAGGAAGCCCTTCCTGATAGCTTCTCTTTTGAATCCACTGTGCTCTTTTCCCCTGCATCTTTTGTATTCTGCCCTACATTTATATTTATGTTGTAGCAGTCCCGTAGCCCCTACACCCCCCCCCCAAACTCCTCAAGGGCAAAGACTCTGTTTTACTGGTCATTAAGACCTGTCAAAAATGTTCTGAGCAATGTAGACATTTAATAAAAATCTGCAGAGTTGGACTAAACTGACTTTGAAAGAGCTGAACCAGTTGACCTCTAAATTCCCTCTCACTCCAAGACCGTATGAGATCATAACAAATGCTTTTCAGCATCTGAGATCTGGACCTCCGATTGCACTCTCTTTTTATAAAAAGGAATGAATCTCTCAAAATTAATTTCACATCGTATGTGTTGTGTGTACAAGCATGAGGCCATAATAGCAAGACTCCTAATAGCTGCAGAACTCATGGCTTCCAGTACTTATAATGTTCACATTGGTAATGCATGGAGAGAAGGCGAGCAGGACCCACATGCCACCACTTGGTCCGCAGACCTGACTCATCAGCTCCCCCTTCTTCGCAGAGCACATGGACTTCTCTCCACTCAACATCTGCCCCTCCAAATCCTTTTCTAGTGTTCTGATCTCCAGAGCAAGCCCCCTTCACTTCTATTTTTCGTGGAGGTGAACACCCATTCCGCTAGTAGGGCATTGTCGTGGGCCCTAGAGAATCAGCAGGTGGAAAGTTCATAGCTCATCGGCAGGATCTGTAGTCTACACGTCAGGCCACCTGAAACATGTCACCAGAAGGGGCAACGGAAGCCGCACCCAGGAGCGCTCCAAGGAGGAGGCGCTATGGTCTCGTGGATGGACTGGACGTGCCTGAGCTAAAGAAGGGGAAATGACCCCCAGGGCAGGGTAAAGAGCATCTACAAGGTCAGAAGTGGAGTGTGAAGCTTGGAGAAGACACCTCCCCAGCAGATGGGGGAGCGATGGGTTTGGAGAGTAAGTAGTGAAGGCACAAGGTGGAAGTGCTAGAAAGTCAAGGACTGGTTGGACCCTGAGAGCCTGAAGAGCTATCAAGGGTCTCTCCCAGGGCATTGCAATGTTCAGAAAGTTGGGCAGGCAGCCATGAAATGCAGTCATTTGGAGCAAGGAGGAATCAGAAGCAGGGAGACACAAGACAGGGGCTCATTGGTTAACAAATAGCTTAAGGTACACAACAACGTGAGTGAGCTGAATGCTACCGAACACCTAAAATGGTTAAAACAGTCAGTTTTATGTTCAGTGTATTTCACCATAATTTTAAAAATAGAGAGAAAACTGAAATGACATGGGAGTAAGGGCCTGAATGCTAAGGAACTTGGCCTTGCAGGAGGCTGGGCAACAAGCAGGTGGGGCTACCAGAGGCATTTAAGCAAATACACTGCCTGACCTTCACAGGCACTGAAATTGAGGCAGAGAGAGGATAAGTAATTTGTCCAGGGTCACACAGCTACACAATGGAACAGTCAGGATTTACATACAAAGGACAGAACTCCAGAGTCTCTCTTCTACCCTCCCAACCCCTGGAGCTCATGAATAAGGCAAGAGCTGAAAATGCACACTTGAAATCATCAGCTGGAAGACCCGGGGGAGGGAGCGCTTTCATCCATGGAGAAGAGGCGAGGAAAGCTTTCTGAGGGCAGAACCCCAGGGAGCCCTGTGCAGCAGGGGAGGCTAGGAAAAGCATGTAGTGACTGTGAGGGTCAGAAGAAAACTGGAAAGGGCAGCGAGGGCTCATGGTCACCCTGCTAGCCAGCAAAGGAAGAAAGGTAGGTGTGAGGGTATTGTCAGCCTGGAGTCATGGCCAAAACCTGCAACATCGACCTGCAAGCTTCAGGAGAGCCACACACATTCAGGACAGCCTCTGATGCCTCCTCCATGCAGCCTGCTAGGTCTCCCAGCTTGGGCCACTATCATGGACTACAGAGTCAAGCCGGCATGAGGTCAAGCCTCTTTCAGCCACTACCCGTTCACTGTGCAAGTTACCTAGGCTGCCCAAGCCTGCCTCTTGAGAGTGAGAGGAATTAAACCTGCTTTATCATTTTGACAGGAGCTTCAATGAGATAATGTGCATGGGGTGGAGGCTGTCAGGGCTCTGATCCTGTGCTCCCAACCCTCACTGCCCCAGCGCACAACTGCAAGGGAGATGGTGGGGGAGGGAATGGCTTTCTGTGGCTGCCTGGAGTCTTCTCTGCTCGAGGGCATGTAACCAATTCTAAATGCCAGGGCAACCTCAGCAATGGCAGACAGTACTCTTGCCCCTTGGGAAGGATTGCTCTACATGCTCCCCAAGACCCCCTGTAGGGGTAGGCTTCCCGCACCCACCATGAAGTGGAACTCTGTTCGTTGACTTCCCTCTCTCTGCATCACACCCCTGCAGGCACTGCCTAGGACCCTCTCCCAAATATACCACTGGACTCCATCCTTCTCCTGGGATTGGCTTCTAGGGAAAAACCCAAACCAAAGCAGTGTGCAATATACTGATCAAAGAGTGGGCACTCAACAAACATAAACCCTCTTCACTGAAAGTGTGCAACGTAATGCTTTGTCTCCCTTTCCTGAATCCAAGCTCCTTGAGTATCTGGGTTTAAGCTTACATCCTCCCCAGTAACAAGCACAGTGCTTTCCGCACAGCAGGCACTCAGTAAGCACTTGTTGAATACACAAATAAAAGTAAATGCCTCCTCTCTCTGGTTAGATGCAGGAGGAAGAAGATCAGAAGGAATCTGGGGACCCTCCACTGAAAAGAGGAGTCTGGAGAGGCCAATCTAAGGGGCCAGATAACAAGTTTTATTTTAAACACATGAGTTTCAGATGCTGGCAGGCCAGGGAAGTGCAGATGTCTCAAAGTTAGGGATACGATTCAAACAGAGCTACAGAGGACTATCAGAATTGGGGATGAGAATCTGGGAGTCATTTTCCTGGACGTGATGGATGAAGCTGTGGTGAAAAAAGTAAGCCTGGTTTCTTCCTTGGAACCTTCAGAGAAGCGTACTTCCCACTTCCTCCATGGAGGACAGGGGAGGAGTCCCCACCAGGGGGTCTCATCAGTCACTCCCAGTGACTCATCACACTTTCCATCCGCAGGTTGCAAAATGCTTCACAGATGTGATTTAGTGCTACACGAATGTTGCTCTTCCCATTACAGAGAGGGTGACAGAGGAACATTCTCAAGCTTGCGAAATATGTGTCATGCATTTACTTCATTGGAGCAGTTGTTCACGGTCATTACCGTGTAGCTAGCATTAGTCCACAGGATGTCATTGCCCACAGGAGCTCACCTTTGTTTCTTAATTTTGAGATACTTGGATACCTACTTGGGCAGAACTTGAACTACCTTTAAACCCGCATAAGCTTTTACGAACTACTTTTAAACCCCCGTGTGAGTTGGCTCTTAGTAGGTGAGGCTGCACGGCACCATGGGGCAGGGTTTCTCTGTACTGGGAAGACTACCTGAGTGCTCCCTCTGGTTATAGAGGTGACTGTGTTTTTGTGACTTGACAAAAGCTACTCGCCCCTGAACCACCAGTTTCCATCGTCTCCCCAGCCCTTCACCAAGATACTTTTTTGATTGACGAGGACAGGAAGGAGGGGCCACCCAAAGTCTAAGCAGTCCCCCACCAAAAGAGAAGTGAGGTTGGTCTGATGACCTCGGTCTTTGTGGTCATGGGTCAGGTAACGCAGCTGAGCTGGCTGAGGCCAGAATACTTTCCCTACCAGCCTCTTGGGCAAACAATGGCCGCATCTGTGAGGGTCATTTCAAGAGATGCCACCTGGAGGGTTCCATTTGCTGAAGGTGGCCCGAGGGGAGGGGAGGGGCCGGCCCCTGGAATGTCTTGTGGCCGTCCACTTGTAGCTGGCCCTCTTGTAACAGTGAGTGAGCCCAGACCCTTGACATGATAGTCATGCCAGGCAAGCATATATTGAGGTCCTCCCCCTTCTCGCCCAGATGAGCAGAGGCAGGGGACCATATCCTAAAGGATGCCCAAGGCCATCAGGCCACCATGGGAAGCAAAGGCAGCAGGTGCTGGGGCCTTGGGCGGGCACTCACAGCCTCCAGGGCTCCCCCTGCATGTCTTGGGAACAGCCAGCCACTTCAGACTGGTAATTCTTAGACAATGTAGAGGGAGGTCCTGAGACAAATCTCTGGACTTCTCTAGTCTAATCAGGTGGAGACTGGAGTGATTACTTGGAACATTAACATTTGAACATAAATTTGTTCAAACTGATAAAACAGGTTGTTCAATTAAATAAATATCTAAGGCAACGAACATTTTACTCAGATGAGGTATCCTTGTTCCTGACTGCAGTTTCCATAGCACTGCGACAAAAATATTTCAAATTCTTTTTGGGAATTAAAAATAATCCCGCAGTTGTCTGTTTTCTTTCACAGTCTTCAAAAGAATTATAATAAATTCTCTTCTCCAATTTGGAGACATAACACACTTTATTTTAGTTTGGCTCAAGAACTTGGAAAGTACTTAAACTTGTATGCCTGGTACAGTTATTAAGCTAAAGCAATGCATTGGTAATATGTTTAACACAATAAAGAAAATCCCATATTTAAATTACAGTCACAAGCAAAATGAGTGAAAATTGAATATAAAAAAAGCTTCCAGAATAATCACAGCATAATTGACATTGAATAATATTTAATACCTAAATTCATGTCTTGGCAGAAGTATGTCCTAAATCATCCAGGGGGAAGTTGTCAATTATAAATAATACTGATGTGTTTTCTAGAAAAATATGAAATACTTTATGAAAGATACAGAGCTAATGTAGAATAATCAATCTCATGAGAAAGAGTAATGGAATCTTTTCACAGATAAGATGATGCTCGCTTCCTTCTCAGGAAAGGTTAGGGTTGTACTGTGAATCTGCCAAGAGTTGTTTTCATTCTGAGCTGTGGTGAAATACATAGACCCTTCTAGAACAAAATTCATATTGCAAGTTTGCGTGTAGCTCAAGGGACATCCTTTCCAGAGACTCCAGGGCTGACAAACCGTTCTTGGCATTTCCTCAGAGAAGAAAATTTCCATCATCAAAAGAAAGATCTTGGACATTCCTTGAAAAGCCAGGCCATAGCCTCCCATGTGCCTTGGGTGATGCTTTCCAGAAAATGCTTTGGTAAAGGCAGCAAAGGTCATTTAGTTACAGAATCACAGAACCAAATGTATAATGTCCCCTCATTCAGCCTTTATGCCTCATTCCAACACCCCTGCAGCGTGGGGGCTGCTCACCTCTGCATGGACACTGCCAAAGACAGAAGACTGCCAGTCTCATTCCACATGGGAAAGTCCTTCTATGTACCTGGCCTGCATTCTTGTTGCTGTAACTTTTACCTATTTTCTCTGCTCTAAGAAACTGGGACTGAATGTGGTCCTCAACCACATGACTCTACAAGTATTTGAAATTATGGCTTTTTTTTTTTCCCTAGGAAATTTGATGGACCCTGGTGTGAACTCAGTTGACACGCTCACTCTTACCCACCCAGAACGGGAGCAATATTTGTAGGCCTTGTCATAGGGATGTCATAGTGAAATGTTCAAGTTATCTGTTGCCATGTAAAAAAGCCGCTCCAAAATTTAGAGCTGAAAACAATGGCACTATTTATTTTGTTCACACATCTGTCACTTGGACGGAGCTCAGTGGGAATAGCATGTCTCTCCTCCACTCAGCGTGAGGGTAGGGACTAGAGTCAGAGGGCTCCCGTGCCCGGCTGTCAGTGCCAGTTGACCTTGACGTGGGCTGTCAGCCAGACACCTACATGCAGCCTCTCCATGGGGCCTGGGTCCCCAGGTGGGCAGCCCCCCAGTGTGAAGAGGTGGAAGCCTCACCACAGGTGGAAGTCACGCGGCTCGCTTCCTCTGCACCCCACTCAGGCAGACAGTCCCAGGCACCAATCACAAGAGATCGTGCATGTCAAAGAGCTGGACAAATACACCGCACCCCTTGATGGGAGAGTCGGCAAGGTTTCACAAGAACATGCGAGACTGAAAATACTCCCCTAGCCCTTTTTCTGGGAAAATGCCATCTCCCAAATGCAAGGGGTTTGCAGCCTCATTCAACCTCATACGACTCCAAAATGCTGATGAAGAGAGACCCAGGGAAAATGTGGCAGGGTGTCGACAGAGTTCAGATTTGAGCCGGAGCATTTCACTGTTCTGGAGTAGAGTGATTTCCCTTTGGCTCCAATCATAACTTGCTCTCATCCCATTCCGATATGCAACCGCTCAGTGGTGTAACGGACCTGCAATGCCACTCCCAGAGCTTTCACACTCCCAAGCAAAGCTGTACTTCAACTGTTCATACAGATAAACCTTTGTAAATGCAGATCTGCATGTAAGTAATGGGTCTTGGATCATTGTGGGGGCTGAACTGAGGCCAGTATGTGGAGAGAGGGGGATTTCAATTGTGATAAAGAATGGTGAGCTATTAATTCAGAAGTAGAATAGACTATCTTCTGAACCTGGAAGTCTCTCAGCACAAAAATCTTCTGTGCATTAGCTGGGGTAGTGTTAGTTGTCATCGTAAAGAAATGCCACATTTTCTGTGTCTCAATGCATACAAGTTTATTTCTGACTCACGTCCAATGTGAGCATCCTAGCTGGTAGGGGTGATGATGTGGGCGATGATGTAGGAGCCCACACCTTCCTTCGTGCTGCTCTGCCCACTGCATGGCCTTGGAGAACTCTGCCTCCAGCCAAGGACTGTGCCTGAGTGATACACAGCACCTCCACCTGCATCCACAAGTGAACTAGTCACCCGATCTCACCTGGTGCAAGAAGGCATGCACGGCTGCCTCCCAAGACAATTCTACACTGTGGAAGAAGAAACCTGAGCTTCTAATGACTGGCCAGCTGGCTCTGATACAGACTGCAGATGGAACTCTTGCATTGGCCAAGAGTCCATTACCTTCGAGGTCCCCTAGAACTCTGAGAGTCTATAATTCTCACAATAGTGTATGTAAGATTTAAGCATTGCCAAGACTGGTGGAGAGGATATCTCTCTCAGTTCCAGGTGTTATTTTGATGGATGATGATATTGATCTGCCTTGTGGCTCTGGGTAGGACTTGGACAGGAGCCCTCCATGCCCTGGCCATCTCTAAGTGCTGTGGATAAGTGATCCTAAGATTAAGGACACAGATATCTTGGAACTCTGCCAACTTTCAATGATGGTAGACGCCCCCCTCCACCTGCCTGTGTTAATGGTTCAGAGTCAATGAGACCTTATTGTAATTTCCAACATCCTAACTCCATTACCCCTGGAGCATTCCCACCCACTCACAGAGCTGTCGATACCTGCCAGAGAGGCAAGAAATAAATCCTACTTACCAAGTACCCCAGGAGGATAGACACCCAGACATTATTGGACAAGTAGGATTTCATTTATAATCCACTTTATGCCTGTTGTACAAAAAAATGCCTGTATGTATTAGATTCCAACATCCTACTGTACCCTCTAGCACTCTGTTGCAAAAAGACTTGGAGAAACAAGGAAGGCAGATGAAGGGACTCTCCTGGGATCTTTAGTCATTAAGAGAAGAGACACTGTGTTGCTTAGCAGAAGTGGTTGATTTCTATTTTCAGGGTGTATTCTGAACATTTGTCACAGAGCTGGGGGGAAGGAGGACTGTGGGACTCATGTGCCCAATTTCCCATACATGGAGTGGCAGAATTTAAGATCAAAGGTTCTTTTTATAATGATAAGAACATAAGGACCATAGAAAAATGTAAGAATCATTCCAAGACTATTATCTTCAGGAAAAGAAAATTGATTCAATGTCCTTTTAAGTTCACCTAATTGCATCAGGATTAGTTGAGCTTGAGCCTCTAATCTATTGATACAAGTTAAATATAATTTGCACTCACATTTATGAAGTCTTATTTTGGCTATAAAATAAGATGGGATACTAAGTATTCATATCACGTAAATAGAAAACATATTTTTATTAATCAGCAATGAGTTGCATTTGAAGGAAGCAATTTAATTAAACTTGCAATACAATAAATAACTGGTCATTAAAAACCTATTAGTGCTCTTGGATTTCCTGTGTCTGCTTGCCTTTAAGTAATTGCTTGCCTATACTTACCTATGTTATCTATAATTAAATATAAAAGCCATTTTAAAACGCCATTAAGGCCCTGAATTAAATTCACGTTAGCAAGCGAAGTTCAGTTATAGCCCCCCCTCAGCCCTGTCTCTTCCAGGACTCTCTGCCTGCATTGCCCCTAAGCGTGGACCAGGAGTGGCCTGCGCTGAAGTAGTTTCCCTGCAAGGAAAAGAGATACACTTTTCACAGATAAAAGCGCAACCCTCCCCGGCCCCCTCAGAAAGCTGCCTTCACTTTTCCAGAGCCCTCCTTCTATAAACTCATTCAGTATACCTGCTGAGCGCGGCCGAGCACTTGCTAAGGACATGCCACTAGTGAGACAGAACTCCTCCCCTCTAGTGCCAGAAGCTGGCGGCCCAGAACACAGTAGGCACTGAATAAACATTTTTTAAATAAATGGATCAAGTGATAAAGTGAGGCAACTTGAAAAGTAATAGCACATAGTAAGAATTGAGCAGCACTGATGCTCCACAGTACCCTAAACTCCCCAGCTGTATCCCAGTAGGAGGAGGCTAGAATTTTCCCTCTCCCAGGCTGTTAGAGCCTGCTCCACCCCTTGGGCCCTCACAGACATCTTCTGAGCCAGTTCTTGGTGCTTGGTGGTGCAGAGAACGGCAGAGAGAGAGGTGGCAGGAGGGCAGGACAGGGGTATGTGGGCGGGCGAAGACTTAGAGAGGGGCTCTGAGGAGTTTGGAAGAGAAGGGGACCAAAGGAGCTGCGGTGTACTAGTGGGGTGACCACACCCCTGGTTTGCCTGGGACACTCTCAGCCTGTGTGTTTTCTCTCAGTGACTTGGCACTGTGGTGACTTAACCAAGCAGGAGCTCTGCCTGCCAGGATTCCTTTTCCTCTGTGTTTCCCCATTAAGGTTGGCACAGGACAAGGTGCGCAAGATTCAGAAGGCAGAGGCAAAGAAGCGGTTTTCTCCCCGATGCTGTGAAGGTCAGTGGAAGGCCAGGTGTCCCTACGCCCACAGCCTCGTCTGGGGACAGGCTGTGTCATTGCAACAGCAGGCCGACTGGCCGCTCCTGTGGCCGAGGTTGGAGGTGGCAAGCGAGGGAGGTACAGTTGTTCTTGCTCTCTCTCTCTCTTCGGTGACCTGCAGCTTTCCTCCTGACGGCCTGTGTGACCACCTAAGGCCAGCACCCCACACAGAGCCAGCAGCCTCGCAGAATCTCCCTCACGGTGGCACGGGGTGGCTCCCGCAGGGAAGCCCTTGTTCTCCAGCTCTCGCTGTGGCTCTGCTTTTCCCACCAAACCCTGACTGGAGCACTAATCTCAGCACGAGTCTTCCCAGGGCTCCCTCTGGCATGCATGATACATTATGCACTCACCTAGGTATAAATTGTTGGGAGGGGGGAATTTTTATTTTCCTTTTTTAAATTGTTTTTATTTTAATTCCAGTTAGTTAACCTACAGTGTGATATTAGTTTCAGATGTACAATATAGTGATTCAACACCTCCATACAGTATCCAGGGCTCACCGCAAGTGCCCTCCTTAATCTGAATGATCTGTCTCCCCCATCCCCCCACCCCGTCCCCTCTGGGAACCACCAGTTCATTCTCTACAATTAAAAGTCTGGTTCTGGGGCGCCTGGGTGGCTCAGTGGGTTAAATCCTCTGCTTTCGGCTCAGGTCATGATCCCAGGGTCTTGGGATCGAGCCCTACATCAGGCTCTCTGCTCTGCAAAGAGCCTGCTTCCTCCTCTCTCCCTGCCTGCCTTTCTTGCCTACTTGTAATCTCTGTCTGTCAAATAAATAAATAAAGTCTTAAAAAAAAAAAGTCTGGTTCTTGGGGCACCTGGGTGGCTCAGTGGGTTAAAGCCTCTGCCTTCAGCTCAGGTCATGATCTCAGGGTCCTTTGCTCAGCGGGGAGCCTGCTTCCTCCTCTCTCTGACTCTCTGCCTGCTTGTGATCTCTGTCTATCAAATAAATAAATAAATAAATAAATAAATATCTAAAAAAAAAGTCTGGTTCTTGGTTTGTCTTTTTATTTCCTTTGCTCATTTTCCCCCCTTAAATTCCATGTATGAATGAAATCAGACAGTTTTGTATTTCTCTGACTTATTTCACTTAGCATAATGTACTCTAGTTCCATCCATGTCCTTGCAAACAGCAAGATTTCATCTTTTTTCTGGCTGAATAATATTTATAGATATAGATACAGATATATCCCATCGTCCTTATTCCTTCCTTTATTGATGGACACGTACACTGCTTCCATCATCTGGCTATTGTTAATAATGCTGCAATAAACATTGGGGTGCATGCCTCCCTTTGAATTAGTGTTTTTGTGTTTGGGGGGTAAACACCCAGTAGGGCTATTACCGTATTATAGGATAGTCATATTCATAACTTCTGGAGGAACCTCCACACCGTCTTCCAGAGTGGCTGCACCAGTTTGCATTTCCACCCACAGTGGGGAAAGGGGGGATTTTTTTTCAACAATTGCTGTTGTTGCTGCGGACTAAATATCCCTTTTACAGAATTAAAGGCGTGAGAAATTTATGCTGAAATTTCTTTTTGTGGCTGAGTCTGAGTGTCTTCGATCCAATCTTTCTGCGACTGGAACACTAGAGCTTTATGGGCATGACCATGCAGAGGTAAGAACCTTTGTGAGTAATACTCAAAAGAATATGAAGAGAAACAAACTGACCTTCTCCAGAAGACAACCTCAGGGCAGAAACACGACATCACTTCCAGGGATCCTGGCTGTAAGGAGACTGGAGACTGGGTACCTACCACTGCTGGCCCTACCCTGACACCCCTGACATACCCAGACAAAAACATCCAGCTTCCTCTACTTTCTCCCCAGTCACATTGCCACCTGCCCCAGTTACAGACTCTAGGTCTGCACCTGTACTCGTCCCTAAGAGTGTCAGTCTAGCCTGCCAGCTTCACTTTGCCCTCTTCCCTCAATGGTCACTGAGGTCTTTCCAAACTCGAAAAGTCTCTGGCAGCTACAGGAAAAGGAGAAGGCCCACAGAACATCTATAAAAAGGAACAGTAGGGGAAGAAACTAAGAGATTAGGATTCTTTTCCCAGGAACCTGGCTGATTTTGGAGGTTGAGCTCACAAACAAGAGAAGATGTCCCCCAGACTGGCCGTTCTGTGTTCCCAGGTGGGCCTCTGTATTTGAGGACAATTTGGAAGGTTTGCTTAGCGGCCTCATGACCCAGAACGCTAATTGTACAAAATATTATAGCAAGGCACGGCACATTTCTTAGACCAAATTAAGCAGCAGCCTTATCTTCACAGCAAGAAGTTCACAGGTCCTGAATTTGTGAAATGCGGTGATGGCAGGGCCTTCTTCATGCACTTGTTGCAAAGACCAGGTGAGTTAATGTGTGTCAAGCCTTTGGAACGGTGGCAGATAGTAAGGTTTCCGTGCATAGAACCATCACGTTCACTTTGCATTCTGACCATTATCATCTGTAGGGTCACACAGAGGCTAGAACACTTGCCTCCAACCTCGGCTCTCCTTCGGCCAGGAGCAGACTGCTGAGAGCTGGGCCCTCGCCTGGAACAGTGCCCCTGCACAGCCGGCGCTCGGCAAAATGCTGCAGTATTCTTTCTCAGAACTGTTTCCTGCACCACAGATTACTCCTCTCCTGAGGATTTTAGGGCACTCGCAGCTTTCAGCTGGCTTCCCCTCACCTGTCAGCATCTTGCCCCAAATTCCTTTTTTTAGACAAAATGGGTCATTAAATCATTTTCCGGAATACTTTTGTTCCGTGATGCAGTAGCTGCAGAAAAAAAGATGCAGAAGCATTTTTTTGTGCTTCTCAGCTTGTCTTCTGAAATTTGAGGTCCTTACCCAGCTAAGAGAAAAGGAAGACTTTGCACGAGTCCAGCAGGCAGGCTAAGGGGCCCTCCCTGCCCCATCCTCACCCTCCCTTGGTGAGAGGCTCTGCCAGGTGCATTTTGACAGGTGATGGGCTTTTGAGAAAATAGCTCTAGATCTTTAAGGTGATTATTCCTAACTACCAAAGAGTTATGTCAAGGAAGAACACTTTTTAAGTGTTGTTCTCTCCTCATTAAATTATCTAAGTATTTGGAGATTAAAAGCTAGGGGGAACTTGGCAGAGGTTTTCTTTTTAAGATGCATTCTGAGATGCTTTTATTTTAGCTTGATTTTTTTTTTTCCTTTTTAAGGGGCATTCTTTTTTAGAAATACACTCTGTTATACATTGTGCCATTCCTGAATTTTTTTTTCTGCTACTCTCTACATCCTTGATATTTTTGTTCCCATCTTTAGAAATTGGGTCTGGAAGCTGAGAGTTGTCAGGCATCCAACTAGAGATTAGGGGATGGCCGTCTGGGTGGTTCAGGTAGGCAGTCTCTGAAATCACCTGGTTAATCACCTTTTGGATACAAAACTAGGCTCAGCCGAGTCTAAGACAGTTGAGAGCAATAAACTGTATCCTTGAATTTGCCACAATTCCATCCTAAGACATCGCATTGCTCCTTCCGTCTCTACAGGAAGATGTCTGTAGGACTTGCCTCTACTCCTGGTTCATCTTCTTTTCTCCTGTCATCCTGACCCTGTTTTTACAGCAAACCTCTCCTCCCTTCTCTCTTTTCTTCCCCCCACTATTTCTTCTTCTGCATTTTCATGTGTATCTTTTTAACACTGTGTCACACCCAGCAGCTACATAAATAATATTGACAAATTACCCAGTATTGTGATTGTTGAGCTCCTCAGTCAAGAAAGAATTCTTGAGGGGCGCCTGAGTGGCTCAGTTGGTTAGGTGTCTGACTCTTGGCTTCAGCTTGGGTCATGATCCCAGGGTAGTCGGATGAGGCCCCATGTTGGGGCTCTGAGCTCAGCAGGGAGTGTGCCTGTCCCTCTCCCTCTGTTCTTCCCCACCCACTGACACTCTCTTTTTCTCTCTCTCAAATAATTAAATAAGATCTTTAAAGAGAAAGAAAGAAAGGAAGGAAGGAAGGAAGGAAGGAAGGAAGGAGGAAGGAAAGGAAGAAAGAAAGAATCCTTGAGACATTTTACAGCTTCTATCTCTCATCAGTATGGGGTTCTTCTAAATTTGGGGGTTCTTCTAAATTTTTATCAAAGTAAAATAGATACAAGGTAGTGAATAACAAGGACAGCAGCTGCTCACCTCCCTCGCACACTCAAGCCCACCCAGACACGCCCCTTACAGGACTCCTGCTTGCCTGCTTCTACAGATTTCTCCTCCAGTCCAGCACACATACCTACTCTCCCTCCTCGCTGTGATCCATAGTAACAGCCCAGCTTTGGGCCCCTTGCACCACTCCACACCCTCCCTTCTCCCTGGCCAGAGGGTCTCTCACTGTGTTTAGTTCTTCTGCTAGTTAACTGGGTGGCATTATGTGATTGACTTAAATCTCAGCTTGCATTCCCAACAGTGCTGACAGAGTGGCCCAACTTCGGTTTTGGAAGCTGATTACCATACAGCTTGCCTTTTTTTTGTTTTTTTTTAAACCATGAGTTTCTTGTTCACCATCCTCCCCTTCTCTCCCAATACCACCCCTAGAATTCTTTATTGTTTCTCCTTTTCTTGCATTACTTGTCTTTATTCTAACTTCAATTTTTTTCAAGCACTCTATCATCAAATGCTTCCCATGTAATCTAACATAGCAAATAAGCTTAATTAATTTAACATCACCAACAATACTCAGTTGTCCTTTTAACAAAGAGAAACTCAAATTTTAATTTTGCTACCAGCTTACTTTTGATATTAGAATTCATTTAACTTAATTAAATTCATTCTAATCTTAGCCAGCTTGACCACATATTAAAATTTCTTTCCAAAGATTCTTTTTCCACAAACCTTCTACAACTTTCTTTTTCACATTCAGATTTTGTCCTGTTTTTCCCCTTTCTCATTCTAAGATGGCCAGTGTCATTTTAGGACAAAACTACATTCTTTTCCTTCAATAAAAACATCTCCATTCCTCATACTTTCTCTTATTTTTCTCACCTTTGGAGATGTGTCATTTATTATTTTTAGTAGCTTAATTAAATATATTAGTACTTTTAACCCTTAAAAGCCATAATTTCTGATGAAAATTAAGAAATAAGAAATAAACAATTGTGGACTGCCTCTTATCCTAGCATTCTGTGGATTGACAGATTTATAAATACTTTGTATAATTTTTATTTTTTATTTTTTTATTTATGATCTAGATATTTAACAACTATCCATCATTTAATTTGACTTAGCAAAATTTTAAGGTTTCAGGTTATCCAAAAGACTTCAGAACACTATTTAAAAGTTTTGCCTAAAAACTTTTTTTTTTAAGATTTTATTTATTTATTTGACCCAGAGAGAGTACAAGCAAAGGGAGCAGCAGAAGGAGAAAGAGAAGCAGACTCTCCACTGAGCAGGGAGCCTGATGTGGGGTTCCATCCCAGGACTCCGGGATCATGACCTGAGCTGAAGGCAGATGCTTAACCGTCTGAGCCACCCAGGCACCCCTGCCTAAAAACTTTTATCCCACTTATAGCTATTTAATTCATCTGCTCTTAACAATTGTTTAAATTACTTATGAAAAATCCATCATAGCAAGTTATTTTTCTTGCTGACAAATTTTGTAACAAAGATAGCATGAACTTACTTGACTAATAAACCCAGGAAGAATAAAAGTTGGATGCCAAAATTATATTC
Source organism: Mellivora capensis (assembly GCA_004024625.1). NCBI lineage: Eukaryota > Metazoa > Chordata > Mammalia > Carnivora > Mustelidae > Mellivora > Mellivora capensis. Next base: position 75,014 of record PISX010006892.1, read on the forward strand.
ATTGATGATAACTCTAAAGATTTACGTATTTTAATTTAACCAACACACTTAAATTAGCTTTAATACCAAATATTTTCCCAGATCATGTGAATCTGAAAAACATATGGATTAGTTTCTATTATATTTCTGAGAGTTTTAGGGCACTTAATTTATGTACATGTTTAATTTTCTTTAAGCCAATTGAATAGAGCTCTTTTACAAATTGATTTTGGCAATACCAACCAGAGGTAGAAAATAATCATATATCTACAACAAATACTAGAGAGAGAGAGAGACAGACAGAGCTTTTATAGTTTCCATTATATAATTTTAGCCATGTGATGAGCATCATAATGCAAAATTCACTAGCTTTGGGGCACCTGGGTGACTCAGTTGGTTAAGCATCTGACTCTTGATTTTGGCTCTTGTCATGATCTCAGGGTCCCGAGTTCAAACCCCACATTGGGCTCCATCCTCAGTAGGGAGTCTGCTTGAGATTCTCTCTCTCCCTCTTCCTCTGCACCTCCTCCTGCATTCACTCAATCAATCAATCAGTCAATCAGTGTCGGGTTTGGCCAGCAAACCCTGAGACAGCAAATGAAAAGATCACTCCAGACACCTTAGTAGCAGAAAGGAGGGGCCTGGGAACCAGAGGCACTAGTGGCAAAATGCCTCAAGCTAAGCTTTGTCTCCATTTTTATTGCACTCATATCAATACACCAAGTACAAGCACAAAACAAGGCAGAAAGTGTAACCTTCATGGTCAGGACAGTAAGAGATGGGGCAGCGTGTGATACGGGCAAGAGAGCAAGAAGTTCATGAAGTATGTGACCACCATAGGAGCCTGTTTTTCTTCAAAATTTAAACATTTACTCCCTAGATGAGAACTTCGAGCCACAATAAGAATCTAGCTGCTTTCAGCCAAGGAACTTCAAAGGAGGCCCAGCATTAGGACACTCCTCCTTTGTTTTTCAAGTAGTCTCATCTGAGGAGGCATATACAAGGCAGATTTTGTCTATCCAGACACTGTGAAGTCCCATAAATAAATAAATAAAATCTTAAAAAACAAAAAGCAAGTCACTAGCTTACAAGAGAACAGTTTACCTGTGCAGATGGCTAAATCTTTTTCTACTAATATTATGGAGAAGCACTTTAGATTTTTCATTCACCTAAGTATCAAATAACCTTTCCCCTCCTTTATTTTCCTTCTGATAAGAATTACCTCCCTGAAGTTTGCATTTCAAAGAGATGGCCTGGATAAGTATTCCTGGAGAAGCCCAGGTAGAACATTTACATTTCAAAGTCACAGGGAAAGAACACAAGTTCCTACAAGAAGAACCCTTGTTTCCCAGGGCCAGAATTTTTACAAAACACATAAGCTTTTTGAGATTAATAGGTGAAATTTGGGGGATTGATAAAGAGGCTAGATGGACTTTGAATTGTTTCTGGAACTACATTCTGGTTTTGCAAAGACTTGTAAGATGAGGACAGTTGCTTTTAATTCCTCAAAGATTTGGACTGCAGCCTAAATTACATTACAGGTTGATCCATCCAACCAACCACACTATCTTCCATGTGCTTTTCTTTACCAGGGAGATTTCCTACTAAAGCGGAAATCAAAAAATGTCTATGTTCTGGATTTAGAGTTGCCCATTATTGTAATGTTTTAGTGAATCATTTCACAAAGGCTTTAGAAGGTTTTTCTTTCCCTCTGGGTACATAGTTTCATTTTAGGTTAGGGGAAAAGACCTAAAAACGAATTTCCTATCAGGTTCTGGAGGTTAGCTTCCAATTTAGCCAGCTAATTTAACCAGAGCTAATTTAAGTAGCTCTGACCACAGAGCTACTTAAAAAAAGATCCTTTTAAATATCTTTCCAGGTTTCAGCCAGGACAAATAATAAATAGTCTTGGCAGTATTAACCCATTGACTTCAAGAGATATCTATCCCCAAAGAGGGTTCGAAAGGTATTTTGATTTCCCCTCTCAACCAGGTACTATAGACAGAAATCCAGGAAAGCTGACTCTGTTTAGAATTCTCACCTTGCTGCCAGTTTTAAGGGAATAGTTTAGCAGTTTACCAGAAAATCGCTCAATGTCTCATCAACTCTGGGAGGGGCATCTGTAATGCCAATACTTTGGCAGGTATTTATGGTCTTGTCCCAAATTCCTTTCAAAGTGGTCAGCTATAGAATTCAGTCAGAATAATGACTTTCCACCCTTTTTTCTGCCTCTTCTATCAACCCCGCTAATCCTGGGAAGTAATCCACTCATAAAAACTTTTGAGGCTCCTCTCTGTGTTTAGGGAATTTTTAAACTATGGCCCTTAATCAACACAAAGGGGTAAAACATACCTGAAAAGTGTTGCTTTTAGCCTTGGATGATCTTATTTTAAAAGTTAATTGCTTAATCATCTCTTCACACTGGAAAGACAAATCAGAAAGAAGGTTACTAGAATGAGTGCTCAGATAAAGAATATCGAAGAGAACAGGACTCATGTCAGCCTTACAGTATTTTATTTTGGGTGCCTCTTACAGGCTAACTTGTATAACAAATCTTTCCATGAAGTTAATTTAGAATTTTGAAGTTTTTTTTTAAAGGTTTTATTTATCTGAGAAGATTTTATTTATTTGAGAGATAGCAACAGAGATGGCGACAGAGAGCACAAGCAGAGGGAACAGCAGAGGGAGGAGAAGCAGGTTCTCCACTGAGCAGGGAGCCAGACTCGATCCCAGGACCCTCAGATCATGACCTGAGTCAAAGGCAGATGCTTAACCAACTGAGCCACCTAAACACCCCAATCTTGAAGACTTTGGAAGCCTCTGTATACCAGTTGAAACAGGTATCCAATTCTGTTTGTTTGATTTGGGAACCCTTGCTTTTAAGTACACTTATTAAATGAGCTTATCAAATTGGAACATTTCCTATAATGACCATTGTAATTCCAACTTATTTTTAGTACAGTTTTGCCATTTTTCTAGATATACACAGCTTCTGGGGCCACAGTTCCTATACACAAAATAAGCAGGTGTGCCAGAAGGTGGCACACTTGACTCTTTCATATTTAAGGAGCTCATGTCTTCTAGACTCTGGGTCTAGAGCTAAGACTCTGGGTCTCTTGGAGCCAAATCAATACTTAAAAGTGATGTGCCACTGGGTTGGGGATTGTTTGGTGTTTCACAGTGTACCTGTTGCATGGAAATTTTCTTAAGGTTGTCAGGTGACCTGTTGTCAATCTAACCCACTCTGTGACCAACTTATTGCAACACAGGAGTCTTTAAGTTAGGTGGTAAGCACTCCAACAGCTTTTAAGTGCTCAACCAGGCCCACCAATTTTGTGGCTTTTGCATTCCAAGATGCATGCTAACAATAGTTTTTACCTGCACATTAATACACCAGCAGTAACCAATGAGGTCACTGCAGACTGGCCAATAGAAGGTGTTCTGTGTACCACCAGCAGATCCCAACAGGAAACTGGGGACAGAACCAAGAGCTGATGTTCCAAAGTGGGGAATTGGGGTCTGAACTACCAACAGCCCCCTCCATAGAAATGCCTGGAAAGCCATTTAGATCAGGAGCATGATGTTAAGACAGTGGAGCCCAAAACTGAGAGGAACTTACTCACTGCCCTCAGAAATAGCAAGAAAGACAGTGAATTCAAAAGAGTTTGCTGCTGGGGCACCTGGGTGGCTCAGTGGGTTAAAGCCTCTGCCTTTGGCTCAGGTCATGATCCCAGGGTTCTGGGATGGAGCCCCACATGGGGCTCTCTGCTCAGCGGGGAGCCTGCTTCCTCCTCTCTCTCTCTGCCTGCCTCTCTGCCTACTTGTAATCTCTGTCTGTCAAATAAATAAATAAAATTAAAAAAAAAAAAAGAGTTTGCTGGTACCCTGCCTCTGTTTCTTGTTGCCCCTGAAGCTGTTGGAGGTCTCCTTTTGTTCCACCAAATCTGTTAAAAGAAACAAAATTCAACAAGAAAATGTGAAGATCAAATTGGCTTTATCCAATGATTCTTGTATCAGATAACAGGTCACCTAGCAGACAGGAAGGAGTCCAAAGAGCTATGCAAAATAAAAGACTTTTATAGGCAGGAGGAGGCAGGACAAGAATGTTTCTAGCAAAGAGTTGATTGTTTCAGACAAGGTCACCTTCGTAAGGGGGATGGGATGGGCTACAGGGTGAATTACCTCCCTAGTACTGACCAAGTAACTCCAGATGGACCTGTTAAAGCATACGTTCCTGGGAGAGGCTGAAACTGCAATGAAGTTAGGTGTTAAGTCTTGGTCTGCTGACATGGGGCTCTAGCACAGTGACTCCATTTGGGGCCTGTTGTCCTTTTTTTTTTTGGTTTTTTTTTTTTAACGGATACAGAAAGCTAACAAGGGCATAGTTCCCACCTTTACAACAGTAACAACAAAAACATAAGGTAATCTAGACCTTCACAGTTTTTCTTGAACCCCTCAGTGATTTGGAGTTGCAAAGCAGCCAATGAACCTAAAATCTTGGAAAAGACAGATAGCTGCCAGCAAGACAGACATGAACACTTGCTTACCTGGGGGAAGAGGCCATCTAACACTAGTGAGAGGAATTAGCTTAAAATTCTTAGTGCATCACTAAAACCTGAGTATGGGCTGCCCAGTGCCATGGATTTAGGGGAGAACTGATCTACTTAAGGGCTCTTCTCAACATACCTCACAGGGTAGTTGCATAATGACTGTGAGTGTCCTGAGGAAGGGATACCTATAATGCTGGCCTGAGGGACAGAATAATAGCCACTGAGGGAAAGGCACAAAACCTGCCCAGATTCCTCTCCTCATCTCCCTACAGAACAAAAACTTTGACTTTCAGAGATAGAGTATGCTGCTCTTCCTGCACTGGTGAAACCCTACTGCCACTGGGACAAGGGAACAGAAAGAAGTTCCCAGCCCTGGTGGAAGCCAAAAACAAGTTCTGGGCCCAGATCTACCGCTGGGGTGGGCAGAACTACTGAGAAAACCACATCACTGAGATCCAACAACACAACACATGCTCACGACTGAGTCTTGGGGCGCCTGGGTGGCTCAGTGGGTTGAAGTCTCTGCCTTCGGCTCAGGTCATGATCTCAGGGTCCTGGGATCGAGCCCTGCATCGGGCTCTCTGCTCAGCGGGGAGCCTGCTTCCCTCTCTCTCTCTCTCTCTACCTGCCTCTCTGCCTACTTGTGATCTCTCTGTCAAATAAATAAATAAAATCTTAAAAAAAAAAAAAGACTGAGTCTTAATCAGAATGGCAGAGAACACCCTCTCTTGCATCCTCTGGAGGCCAACAGGTATTGAGAGACAAGGGACAGGCTAATGATGTGGGGAGAGACTCTCTTTGAGGTACAGCCCAAAGGGAAGACCTAAAGCTGAAGGAGGAACAGACACTGATATTTTTTTTTAAACCCTCTGGAAAACCACACTCATCCTAAACACAAAATCACATTAGAGGAATTTAAAGTCTATAGTACACTGAGAGTAACCACAGCAATAAGAAATCTCAAACCCAGCTCAATTCCTGACTAGACTGACACACCCCTACACTAAACCTCAGTGCAAGGAAGAGTTTGTTCATTTCCAGGCATAAAATCTATTCATCTGTGTCTCTACTGGCTCACACAAGTGTTGGGCTTTCAAAAAAAAAACACAAGGCATACAAAAAATCAAAACAAAAGACTCATATCACCAAGAGACAAGGAAATTGATGTATATGACAAAGATTTTGGAACTATCACACAAACAATTAATTAAGAATTAAGGAGAAGAGGGGCACCTGGGTGGCTCAGTGGGTTAAGCCTCTGCCTTCAGCTCAGGTCATGATCTCAGGGTCCTGGGATCGAGGCCCGCATTGGGCTCTCTGCTCAGTGGGGAGCCTGCTTCCTCCTCTCTCTTTGCCTGCCTCTCCATCTACTTGTGATCTCTCTCTGTCAAATAAATAAATAAAATCTTAAAAAAAAAGAATTAAGAAGAAGAAGAAGAAATATGAATTAATTAAGATACAATAAAGGACCCAGTGGAAAAAATTTGGAATATGCAATATCAGATGGGTAATTTCAGCAGAGATGGAAACTATCAGAAAGAATCAAATGGAAATGATAGAAATGAAAATCACATTAACAGAGATGAGGAATATCTTCAGGAGGTTCATCAGTATACTCAACATACCTGAGAAAGGAATCAGTGCAGAATTGAACTATGGCATAATATCAAATGGCTTAACATATATGTAATAGGATTCCAGAGGGAGAAGAGAGAAAGAATAGAGGAAATACAATTATTTAAAAAAAAAAAAAAAAAAAAGGCTGAGAATCTTCCTGAATAAATGACAGACACCAAACCGCAAATATAACAAGCTCAGAAACACCAACTGGGATAAATACCAACAAACACACATAGGAACACATGTGCATACACACACACACACACAAACACACGCACACCAGGGCATATCATATTCAAACTATTAAAAATCAAAGATGGGAAAATATCTTGAAGGTAGCCAGAGGAAAAAGTCACATTATGTACAGGAGAATAAAGATTACAAGAGACCTCTTATCAAGAAACTAAGCAAACCAAAAGAGAACAAGGTGGCATCTTTTAAACTTTTGTGTATAAGTCACAGGATGACACTACACAGAAAATACATTTCAGATGGACTGTAATTCTAAATATGAAATACAAATAATAAAGCTTCTGAAAGAATATCATCTTTACCTTGGAGTGAGCAAATATTTCTTAAACATTATATAAATATTTTAACTACAAAGTAGAAAAATGAAAAAATCCATTAAAATTAGGAGCTTTCACTCAGTGTCAGAACCAGGGTGATGTAAGGGAGGCATGAACCTGTGAACAAAGCATAAGGGAGGGTGAAAACAGTCATCCAGATGATTAATATATATTAGTGCAATATTTATTTTAAGACGCGGAATTAACACAAAAAGTCTGTGATAGACAAAACACCAAAATTTTAAATAAAAACAGGATCTGAGTGGATTTCTGGTTTTCAGTTCCATAGGTAATGAGTTTGGAAGTTGCCACTCCATTCTGAAAACAAATAAAAACCTGAACAATCAACAGATCTCCTTGGATGAGAAAGAGAGGTGAAGACACAGGGCAAAACACTGTCCCCATATTGGAGAGACAGGTGAATACAGGGAGTCACATCTTTCTGGAGTAGAGACTCAAGTAGAAACAGCCATGGGAACCAGTGCCAGGGTAGGAAAACCAGAACTGTAGCTGATTAGTTACCAGAGGCTCAGTGCAGACAAGTCTAAGAATTAAAAATTCCAGGGGTACCCAGTCATAGAAAGACCTGACAATATTGTGAAACTTACCACCAGGAGCTTGACCAGATTCTCACCATAAATATCAAAGAGATATCTCCTTGTGCCTCTGGCAGGAAGAGGGAAAATTGGGCCATTTTAAAATAACCGACAGCATTTTATTTTTCTTGACAAGGCCTCCCTCAGGAGAAAGTATTCAAGCAGAGCCTAACCTCCTGGGATATTATCAGAGTCTAAGTGACATGGGGGAAGGAAAATACTCAGCTCCAGCCCACTCTAGCCATCTTCTCCAACCTAAAGAAAGAGGGGGAAAAAATACCCGAGATATACTTGTGAGGTTCACAGAGAAGAAGCACAGTCTCCCTTAAAGACTAAGAACTAATCGTTTCTATAGAGAACTTACTTTTTCCTCACAGCTTACCAACACATTACTACAGCCTCGGTACAGAAGTTCCTTTTACCTGATACATCACTTCCAGCCATTGAGAACTAATTACAAGGCATATTAAAAGGCAAGAAACACAATTTGAAGAGACAGAGTAGCATCAGAACCAGACATGGCAAGGATCTTGAAATTATCAAACTGGGAATTAAAAATAACTATGATTAGTGTGCTAAGGGGGCTCTAATAGATAAAGTAGATAGGATGTAAGAACAGATAGGTAATACAAGCAGAGGGATTAAAATCCAAGAAACGAAATAATAAATGTTAGAGATTTTTTTAAAAATTATGTAACAGAAATGAAGAATGCCTTTAATAGGCTTATTAGTAGACTGGACATGACTGAGGAAAGAATTTATGAACTTGGAGATATAGCAATAGAAATCTCCCAAACCTGAAAAACAAAGAGAGCAAAGATAAACAAACAAACAAACAAACAAACACAGAATATCCAAAGGGCTAAAGGTGTAACATACACATAATGAGATTACCAGAAGGAGAAGAAAAAGAGAAAGGAACAGAAGAAATGTTTGAAACAGTAACTGATAATTTCCCCCAAGTTAATGTCAGACACCGAACCACAGATCCAGGAAACTCCGCAAACACCAAATAAGATAATGCCAGAAAAACTACACCGGCATATCATTTTCAAACTATAGAAAATCAAAGATAAAGAAAAAATCCAGAAGGAAGCTGGAGGGGAAAAAAATACCGTACCTATACAGAAACAAAATTAGAATTATAACTGACTTCTCAGAAACCACTCAAGCAAAAAAGAGAGTGGAATGAAATAATTAAACTTGCAAAGAAAAAACCCACCAACCTAGAATCTGTACCATGAGAAAATGGTCTTCAAAAGTGAAAGATGGACTTTCTCAGACAAAGAAAATTTGAGGAAGTTTATAGTCAGTAGACCTGCCTTGCAAGAAATGTCAAAAGTTCTTTAGAGAGAAAGAAAATAATATGTCAGAAACTTGGATATATGTAAGAAAGAGCAAAGAAGAAGGAATCAGTGAGATAAAAGAAAAGCGTTTTGTTTTTCTTATTCTTAATCTACTGGATAACAATTTATTCAAAATAGTAAGACAGTGTATTCAATTACATATGCTTTTATGTATATCATACATTATATATAATATATACTATACTATATATACATATACATACATATATATATTATATGATATTGTATATTATCTATAAATACGTATGCTTGTATGTAAGTGAAATGAATGACAGCAATGATAGAAGGGATGGGAGGGAGGAATTGGGATTGTTATTATAAGGTACTCACACTAACATGTAAAGCAGCATAGTGTTATTTGAAAGTGGACTTGAATTAGTTGTAATTGTGTATTGCAAACTTTAGGACAACTACTCAAAAAAGGTAAAAAGAAAAAATATAACTGATATACTAAGGAGAGAACGTTGAATCATATAAAATGCTTGATTAAAACCACAAAAGGCATAAAAGGAGTGGAAGATGAGAACAGGAACAAAAAACAAGGTAACTAAAAAACCAGGGGTAACAAATAGAAAACAATAACAAATACAGTAGAGATGAATTGAACTATATTAATAATCACTTTGGTCTAAATGCACCATTAGACAGAGATTATCAGAGTGGATCAAAAAATAAGACCCAACTATATTTTGTCCTCAAGAAACCCACTTTTAATACAAAGACACATATAGGTTAAAAGTAAATGATAGAAAAAATATACCATGCTAACACTAATCAAAAAGCAGGAGTAGCTATACTAATTTCAGACAAACGAGATCAGACATATTGCCAGAGGTCAATCCTCCAAAAAGACATAACAATCCTTAATGTGTATGCACCTAATAACAGCACCAAAATACATACGATAAAACTGATAGAACTGCAAGGAGAAATAGATGAACCTACTGTTACAGTTGGACCCTTGGGCGCACCGCTCTGACCAGTAATGACACAGCTGAATTCAACAATCAATCAGTGGGATATAACGGACATCTAAAGACTACTTCATCCAATAACAGCAATATACACAGTCTTCTCAGGCTCACATGGAACATTTGCCAAGACGGATCCTGTTCTGGGCCATGAAATACACCTTGACAAACTGAACAAAATAGAAATCATACAATATCTTGTTTTCACAGCTCAACGAGGTAAACCAGAAATCAATAACAGAAGGATCACTAGAAAATCCCCAAATGCATAGATTAAACTACCCCACTTCAAGACTTACTATAAAGCTATAGTAATCAAGACAGTATGATACTAGTGAAAGAATAGTTAAATAGATCACCCAGAAGAGAAAAGAAGAGACGGCCCAGAAATAGACCCAAATAATATATAGTCACCTGATCTTTTTTTTTCTTGGATATATGGTCAAGTGGTTTTTTCTTTTTTTTTTAATTCAGTTAGCCAATGTATAGTACATTATTAGTTTTTGATATAATGTTCAATGATTCATCAGTTGTCCATAACACCCAGTGTTCATCACATCCCCCAGTTACCCCATCCCCCCACCCACCACCCTTTCTGCAGCTGATCTTAGACAAAAGAGCAAAGGCAATTCAACAGAAAAGAAAGATATGACCAACCCCAGCAAGTGTGCAGTCAGAGTGGCAAGGGAAGAAGGCATTTCCAGGAGCCTGGACCAGTGCAGGACCTGCCACTTCAATCTTTTTTGCTCACAGGTATTTTCTTGAATAGCAACACTGATATCACCTTGCAAGAACCTAATAAAATGAAGAGTCTTGAACCTGGATCATGCTGGAATAGATCCTGCACTTTACCTAGGTTCCAGCAGCCCCGCTCAGTGTTCCCAGGAGGCTGAGAAGCCAGAGACTGGCCTCAGATCATCCTGGCTTTTTGGACCCTGGAGGCCCTCACCTTCCACCACAGGGCCTCTGGCAAGTTTCCAACCTGAGCTTTGTCTGTGAAACAGAATGACATCCGGCCTCCTAGGGGTGTTTGGAGAATTACACGAGATCACATACTTAAAGGGATTTTGCACAGCTTCTCCCTGCTTCTGAGAGTTCCGGGAACCCTGTGGACAGTAGGAATGAATAAGCACATTTAAAATGAGACCCTACAGGCTCGAACGGACACTTGCACAGCCGTGTTTGTGAGTGTCAGTCACAATGGAGTGACACACGCAAGGGTCCGTTGACAGATGAATGAATAAATAAAACATGATGTATACACACAACGGAATATTATTCAGCCTGAAAAGGGGAGGAAATTCTCACACCTGCTCCAGCAGGGAGGAACCGTGAGGACATATGGTGAGTGAAATAAGCCAGACACAAAAGGACACTGTCTGATTTCCCCTTGTACTGGGTAGCTGGGGTAGTCAAGTTCACAGAGCCTGCCGACCAGGGGTGAGGGAAGGAAGGAATGGAGACACTAAGTGCCATGGGTATGGAGTTTCAGTCTGGGGTGCCGAGAAAGTTCCAGAGACGGGTGGCGGGGATGGTTGCCCCACAGTGTGAATGTGCTTCACGCCGCTGGACTGCACCCAAGAATCGGTTAAAAATGGTAAACTCTGTTTCGTGTGTGTTTACCCACAACAACAACAACAACGACAGCCGGATGACCGACCACTGGCAAACCTACACGTGGAGGGCACAGCCTGGAGCAGAGCAGTTCAGGCCCTGGACTGGAACCGTGGAGTGGCTCTTAGCTGAACTGGGACTGCCCGAGGCGGCAAGGGCCTCCCTGGCTGCAGACGCCCACATTTTCCCACCCACGGTCACGCCTGAGTTCACTGGGGTTCAGATGCTCCCATGGCACTATCTCGGCTGATGAAGCTGCTGCCACAGTTCAGAGGACAGACACAGACCCAGACCTGGCTTCTTCCGGGTGGGAAACGTTTGGAAATTCCCTGAATCTACCGCTTCCCCCTTTGGAAATTGAGGATATTTTTTGGCCTTAGCTTTGTGGATTCTTTCTTCTTTTTGAGTGTCTTTACCCACCTGGCAGGAGGCAGGTGTGTGTTGTTTGACAAGACCAGGTGGTTCTTTTTGCCCCCCAAGTGAGAACAGCTGCCCTTTCATTGCCTGAGGCTGGCCGGCTCTGGTTCAGGGGTCTCCACCACCAATATCTTCCAGGATTCTGGACTCTCTGACTTGCCAAGATCCGTAGAGGTCAACTCGCTCTACGACTATCTTCTCTTCTGCTTTTGGCTTCAATTTCCTAACAGTGGCCCTTTTGTCCCTCATCATTTGGCTATCAAGCTCCTGGATCAGCAAGCAGACGAAACATGGGCAGAGCGCTGCGGCGTTCACCCCGGTGTCTTCTGATGCTGAGCAATGGGCCCTACACACTCCTCCTTGCCCTAAGGATGAGGAGAGCCCCCTTGTATTTTCCTCAACAGTTCCACAAGCCTCAGTGAATTCTAACCTCGAATCTCTCTGGCATGATTCCGACAAAATCTGGGTCACCCCAGCACCCCTAACCTCTACAGGAGGCAGAGGAATCCTACAGGGACAGCAAAATATCACAGAGAACCTCAGTCTGGCCTCAGGCCAACACGTGCGGAAAGCGCTAAGAATTTGAAGGACTAGCAACTCCGCTTTGAGTGGATTTTTTAATATCCGTAACACCCCTCGCCTAAAGCAACAACATTTGCCTCACGTTTTCCTGGGAGATTCACAGCTGCTATCCGTCAACTCAATGAGTGTCAGTGGCTCTGCGGGTGCTTTTGTCATTTGAAAGGAAGTCCTCTTAGCTCGGCAGTCATCACATTTTCACCAGCCTTCTGACCAATGTGAAGAATTTCCTGGAAGTTTTTCCTAGACATTTTTAAGGCATCGGCCTCCCAGATGAGTTTGGTTGACATCAACCTGAAGTTAGTTAGCACTCTAAAGAGGTAAGGGCACACTGGCTCTTAGCTAGTTCATTTGCTATTTGGGATTCTTTCATTGTGGGTTGTCCTCCAGCGGAGGAAGGAGGGTCTTTGAAGGCAACAGACAAAGCCACAGATGGGAGCATACCGGGGAGCAAAGCAGTACCGGGAACTTAACTGCTACCAAAGGTCCGCAAAGATCCACTTTGCAATCAGTTTGTGGTAGTTCTAGGACACCTGGAGGGGATGGGTAGCACAAAGCCTTAAGATCAGTGCGGAAAAAGGCAAAACATGATGTCACCACAAACCACTAATCTTGCCAGTACTTTTGCTGTGAGGCTGAATTATCTACCGGACAAGGGTGGGGTTGTGGCTTTGGTTTTGGTTTTTTGGAGGACACAATTGTAGGTAGGAAAGAGAGAAGACTGAAGAAATTTAAAAAGGTTTTGGGAAAGCTGCTGAGGAAGGGAGGCAATGTGGCTAGTGAAAAGGAATGCCAGGGTGAGCAGGTTGGTGGGAGAGTAAAATGTGCAGCCACGGTGGAAATTAGTATGGCAGTTCTTCAAAACATTCAACGTAAATTACCACGGGACTCAGCAAATCAACTTCTGGGTATATATCCATAAGAACGGACAGCAGGGTCTTGAAAATTTAATTCTACACCCATGTTCATACCAGCATTATTCACAGTATCCAAAAGCTGGAGGCAGGTCAAGTGTCCGTTGAGTGGATAAACACAGCGTGACGTGTGAACACAAAGTAGGATTCAGCCTTGAGAAGGGAGGAATTTCTGCCCTGTGCTCCAATATGATGACCCTGCAGGACGTTATGCTGAGAGAAATGAGCCAGACACAAAGGGACAAACACTGCATGATTCCACTTGTATGAGGTCCCTAAAGACGGTACATTCACAGAAACAGACGGTAGAACGGTGGAAGCCAGGGCAGGCGGGAAGAGGAGTTGGGATGTGATGACTGGAGTTTCTGGTTGCATGATGAAAATCAGTTCGGACACATGGTGATTGCATAGCACTGTGATCCGAAGTGAACTGTACTCTTAAAAATGATGAAAGTGGGGGCGCCTGGGTGGCTCAGTGGTTTAAAGCCTCTGCCTTGGGCTCAGGTCATGATCCCAGGGTCCTGGGATCGAGTCCCGCATCGGACTCTTTGCTCAGCGGGGAGCCTGCTTCCTCCTCTCTCTCTCTCTCTGCCTACTTGTGATCTCTGTCTGTCAAATAAATAAAATCTTTTTTTAAAAAAAGATGAAAATGGTACATTTTATCAAAAGAAAAAAATTTAACTTTAAAAAGGAAAGGTATGGAGCACTGGCAGCTGACTGAGGTTTGAAGTCATCAACTTGGTGTAGATCTATTATGTGAGAAGAGGTCTGAAGGTCTGTGCCCCTTGGCAGGCGCAGCGGCCCTCCACGACTCCCTCCTCTACTGTGGCCTGCCTCACAGGTGACGCTCTGGTGGCTAAGAAAGCCCCCAGGACCTTCCAGCTTTCCTTGTCTCTGCCTTGTTCATGCTCTCTCCTCTGCCTGGGACTCCTGCCCGCCATGTAGACAATTCCCAGTCCTTTATAATCCCCTTCTCCAACAAGCCTCCCCTTTCAGCCCACGTGGGCCCCATTGTAGGCTGTGTCTACACTTGCAAGTTTGGGGTGTGTGTGTGTGTGTGTGTGTGTGTGTGTGTGTCTCCCCTTGCAGGAATTCAGGCACAGGGCCTTATGCATCTTTGTATGCTTGGCACAAAGCACAGTAATGGAACTATGAAATTATAAATAGATGAGAATTCTTGTTGAGCCCTTTGCACCTCTTTGTTTCTTTTTCCCCCCACCTCCCTCCATGTGGGATGTATGATATGAGAGGCAGATCTGTTCCCTCTTCCTTATGACATTATCACTAAATCCTCCAATGCTTGCTAATGCCTGTGGTGTGATTGGATCAGCTGACCTCTGGGTTATATGTTTATAGTATTTTTAGGAAGACCATTCACTCCTGTTTACCCAAGACAGCCCAGTTTTAGCTGGTTGCTCCCTGCTAACTGCTAAGAGCACCGCCTTCACTTCCAGAAGGGTCTTAGCTTAGATGACAGACTACATGGTCACCTTACCAACACACCGTGAAGCTTCGTGCCTTGGTGCCTTACCTCCGAGCGAGACCCTCCCACCTCATTCACCCTTCCCCTATTTGGTAAGGCCAATATCCTCAAGGCTCAGTGCACAGGTCATTCTGTCAATCAGAATTTTTAGTCCAAACAGAAGAATCCACTCTGGGGAGTCTAAGCAGAAAAGTAATTCATAAAGGGTCTCGGGCTGCTAACAAATCTCCAGGAGGGCTAGACAGACAGACCGTAAAGTTGCACAGCCAAGGGTGTATCAAGCACACCTGCTTCCTCCTCCAGCAAAACAAAAACAAGCAAACAAGAAAACCCCTGGCGCCAATACCTCGCAACACCTCTGGGACTTGGGGCGTCATTACAGGGGCTCTGCCCGGTCAGCTCAAGGGCACTGATGCCTCCGCCACCCAGCTTGCAGGGAAACCGTAAGAGTGGACAGTGCTTCTGCAGCTCTTCCCCTGCATCAGGCATGGCTGTAAGTGCCTTCCCTGTAGTAGCTGGTAACTCCCATGAGGTAGTGCTATTATCATCCCCATTCCATGATGGGAGAAACTGAGTCATGGAGCGGTAAGGTAAACCGCCCATGGTCACTCACTCCAGCCCCAGGCTTCCTCCCGCCAGAAAGCGGGTTTCCCTGCCTGCAGGCTCTTCCTCATGTGGCTCACTTCTGAGTCCAAGTCAGAGTCTAGGTCTCATGGTCAGAACCTTGTTAGCCACTGCCCAGTGCCCCATGCAGGAGGGTCTGCAGTTGTTAGACTTCTGGCTTCTGCCTTGGGAAGGCGGGACTCCGAACGAAGCGAAAGTGCTCAAAGATGTTGGCGAAGGATGGCTGTGCCGTCCGCTCGTCATTTCCGTGGTTCTTTCTTCAGCGTCCCCAGACTCAGTCGGCACTGACCTTATACCCAGGCAAGCTGACGCCTACCCCAGACCCTGCACTTCGGAGTAGCTTCCTCAAAATTTCCCGAGTCCCCTCTGGTGGCTGGGACATGACGGGGCCAGCTGTTCCACCTGGTTGTATCACCCGGAGCCAGAATCAGGATCTTTTGGGTGCTCTCTCTACCCTATGTGTATGACTGACCAGGTGCCCTGAATATCCAGAACCGAGTGTCCGTAGCCAGGACACATTCAGGAGAGTCTGGCAAGAGTGTGTTCCCTCTGGCCAGCCCAGCACTTCTTACATGGTACTGTGTGACAATGGAACAACCACCACCACCCCTTGGTAGTGACGCACTGGTTTAGGGTGACACACTCACTTGGGACACAAGATGAAGAATCTTCAAACACACTAACTGTCCAATAAACAAATACATATTACCTCTTCCTATGCATTATTCTAATCCTCACTGAAAAAAACCCATAAAGTCCCAAGACTTTGTAATATACTTTTTCTTTCTTTTTTTTGTAAGGCATGTGAATTATACTTCAATAAAGCTGCTTCTTTTAAATTTTTAAATTGTTTTTCTTTTAATAACATATAATGTATTATTTGCCCCAGGGGTACAGGTCTGTGAATCATCAGGCTTACACATTTCACAGCACTCACCATAGCACATACCCTCCCCAATGTCCATCACCCAGCCACCCTATCCCTACCCCCCCTACCCGCCAGCAGCCTTCAGTTTGTTTCCTGAGATTAAGAGTCTCTTATGGGGGCGCCTGGGTGGCTCAGTGGGTTGAAGCCTCTGCCTTCAGCTCAGGTCATGATCTCAGGGTCCTGGGATCGAGCCCCGCATCGGGCTCTCTGCTCAGCGGGGAGCCTGCTTCCCTTCCTCTCTCTCTCTGGCTGCCTCTCTGCCTACTTGTGAGCTCTGTCAAGTAAATAAAATCTTAAAAAAAAAAAAGAGTTTCTTATGGTTTGTCTCCCTCCCGATCTCATCTTGTTTCATTTTTTCCCTACCCCGTGACCCCTCTCAAATCCCTCATATCAGAGAGATCATATGATAATTGTCTTTCTCTGATTGACTTATTTCACTCAGCATAATACCCTTTAATTCCATCCATGTCACTGCAAATGACAAGATTTCATTTCTTTTGATGGCTGCATAATATTCCATTGTATATATATACCACCTCTTCTTTATCAATTCATCTGTTGATGGACATCTAGGTTCTTTCCATAGTTTGGCTATTATTGACATTGCTGCTATAAACATTCGGGTGCACGTGCCCCTTCAGATCACTACGTTTGTATCTTTAGGGTAAATACCCAGTAGTGCGATTGCTGGGTCATAGGGTAGTTCTATTTTCAACTTTTTGAGGAACCTCCATGCTGTTTTCCAGAGTGGTTGCACCAGCTTGCATTCCCACCAACAGTGTAGGAGGGTTCCCCTTTCTCCGCATCCTTGCCAGCATCTGTCATTTCCTGGCTTGTTAATCTTAGCCATTCTGACTGGTGTGAGGTGATATCTCATTGTGTTTTGATTTGTATTTCCATGATGCTGAGTGATATTGAGTACTTTTTCATGCATATATATTTTTTTAAGATTTTATTTATTTTATTTTATTTATTTATTTGACAGAGAGAGATCACAGTAGACAGAGAGGCAGGCAGAGAGAGAGAGAAGCAGGCTCCCTGATGAGCAGAAAGCCCGATGCAGGACTCGATCCCAGGACCCCAAGATCATGACCTGAGCCAAAGGCAGTGGCTTAACCCACTGAGCCACCCAGGCGCCCCAAGATTTTATTTATTTGACAGAGAGAGATCACAAGTAGGCAGAGAGGCAGGCAGAGAGAGAGGAGGAAGCAGGCTCCCCACTGAGCAGAGAGCCTGATGCGGGACTCGATCCCAGGACCCTGAGATCATGACCTGAGCCGAAGGCAGAGGCTTAACCCACTGAGCCACCCAGGCGCCCCAACATGCATATATTTTTAAACTGAATTGATCCTATAGACAAGAGCCCCGCAGCAAATACTCACTCAAGGTCCCATGCATCCTCGCGGCAACCCTGCCCTCAGTGCCACCGTAGCACTTTGTGTTTGCTTCTGCTATAGCACATCTGGCAGCATTTGACACTTTTAAACACGTTTAAAAATGGCACTTTTTTTGTGGCACTTTCTCTGGTCACCTTCCATGATAACCCTCTGTCTCTCTTTCAAATGCCAGAGTGTTTAGCGCCTGCTCCTGGGTCCTTTTCTTCTAAGTGTCTCCCTTAGTTACCTTGTCTCCCCCTGCAGCTCTGAATGCTATCTCCATGTTGATGAACCTCATGTCTTTATTTCTGGCCCTGATCTCTCCCCCAAACTCAAGACTTTTTACTCAAATACCAACCCAACATCTCCACTCAAATGCCTAATGGACACGTAAATTTCACATATCTGGGGCTCCTGGGTGACTCAGTCATTCAGCGTCTACCTTTGGCTCAGGTCATGATCCCAGGGTCCTGGGATGGAGCCCAGCATCAGGCTCCCTGCTCAGCAGGAAGCCTGCTTCTCCCTCTCCCACTCCCCCTGCTGTGTTCCCTCTCTTGTCTCTCTCTCTCTCTCTCCCTCTCTCTGTAAAATAAATAAAATCTTAAAAAATAAATAAATAGAGCTTGAAGTCCGGAATCGTGATGCCACCAACTTTGGCTTTCTTTTTCAATATTCCTTTGGCTATTCGAGGTCTTTTCTGGTTCCATATAAATTTTAGGATTATTTGTTCCATGTCTTTGAAAAAAATGGGTGGGATTTTGATAGGGATCACATTAAATGTGTAGATTGCTTTAGGTAGCATAGACATTTTCACAATATTTGTTCTTCCAATCCAGGAGCATGGAACATTTTTCCATTTCTTTGTGTCTTCCTCAATTTCTTTCATGAGTACTTTATAGTTTTCTGAGTACAGATTTTTAGCCTCTTTGGTTAGGTTTATTCCTAGGTATCTTATAGTTTTGGGTGCAAT
>PISX010006893.1:0-93315 GCA_004024625.1 Mellivora capensis
ACATTTTAATAATCTTTGTTCTTCTAATCCAAAAATATCCATGGGATATTTTTTCCATTTCTCTGTTTCCTCTTCAATTTCTTTCATAAGTGCTCTATAGTTTTCAGAGTATAGATCTTTTCCCTCCTTGGTTAGGTTTATTCCTAGGTATCTTATGGTTTTTGGTGCAATTCTAAGTGGGATTGATTTCTTGATTTCTTTTTCTGCTATTTTATGTTTGGTGTATAGAAATGCCACAGATTTCTGTACATTGATTTTGTTATCCTGCAACTTTACAGAATTAATGTGTTATATCTAGCTTAATCTGGGGAAGTAAACAGACATCCTAATCCTGAAGGCACAGAGAAATCCCATCAAAATCAACAAAAGAAGGCCAACACCAAAACATATTGTAGTAAAATTTGTAAAACATAGAGATAAAAAAAAAAGTATCCTAATAGCAAAAAGACAATAGAAGTCTCTAACTTAAGAAGGAAAATGAATAAGGTTAACAGATCTTTCCACAGTAACTTCACAGGCTATAAGAGAGTGGCATGATAGCCTCAGTGTGCTAAGTGGGAAAAATAGACAAGAATACTTGACAGCAAAACTGTCATTCAGAATAGAAGGAGATAAAGAGTTTGCCAGACAAAAACCAAAAACAGAACCAAAACAAAACAAACAAACAAAACTAAAGGATTTCATAACCAGTAAACCAGCCCCACAAGAAATATTAAAGGGGACTCTTTGCATGGTAAAGAAAAACCAAAAGCAAAAGCCTAGAAAGGAACAGAGAAAATCTCCAGAAATAATGACAAAACAAATAATAAAATGACACTAAATTCATATCTACCAATAACTACTTTGAATGTAGAGGCACCTGGATATTGCAGTTGGTTGAGCATCCAACTCTTGGTTTGGCTCAGGTCATGATCGTGGTTTTGGGATTGAGCCCATGCTCAGTGTGGAGTCTGCTTGGGATTCTCTTTCTCTATCCATCTGCCCCTTCTGCTTGAGTTCTCTCTCTCTCAAATAATTATATAAATTTTTAAAAATTATTGTTCTGAATTTAAATGGATTAAATGCTCCAATCAAAAGACATAGGGTAACAGAATGGATAAAAAAAACAAACAAACAAACGTAAAAACCATCTGTGTGCTGCTTACAAGACACTCATTTTAGATTTAAAGACACCTCCAGATTGAAAATGAGGAGATGAAGAACCGTTTATCATGCAAATGGACATCAAAACAAATGCTCATAGCAGCAATGGCCACAGTTGCCAAACTGTGGAAAGAATCAAGATGCCCTTCAATGGATGAATGGATAAGAAAGATGTGGTCCATATACACTATGGAGTATTATCCCTCCATCAGAAAGGATGAATATCCAACTTTTGTATCAACATAGATGGGACTGGAAGAGATTATGCTGAGTGAAATAAGTCAAGCAGAGAGAGTCAATTATCATATGGTTTCACTTATTTGTGGAGCATAAGAAATAACACGGGGGACACGGGGAGATGGAGAGAAGGGAGTTGAGGGAAATTGGAGGGGGAGATGAACCATGAGAGACTATGGACTCTGAAAAACAATCTGAGGGTTTTGAAGGGTCAGGGGGTGGGAAGTTGGGTGAACCTGGTGGTGGGTATTATGGAGGGCACGTATTGCATGGAGCACTGGGTGTGGTGCATAAACGATGAATTCTGGTACACTGAAAAGAAATTTTAAAAAATTAAAAATTTAAAAAAAAGGAAATCCAGAATACTAATACTTATATCAGACAAACTAGATTTTATCTTATTTTTTTAAGATTTTATTTATTTATTTGACAGACAGTGGTCACAAGTAGGCAGAGAGGCAGTCAGAGAGAGAGGGGGAAGCAGACTTCCCGATGAGCAGAGAGCCCGATGCGGGGCTCAATCCCAGGACCCTGGGATCATGACCCAAGGCAAAGGCAGAGGCTTTAACCCACTGAGCCACCCAGGCGCTCCAAGACAAAATAGATGTTAAATCAAAGACTGTAATAAGTGATGAAGAAGGATAGTATCATAACAAAGGGGTCTATCCAATTGGAAGATCTAACTACTGTAAATATTTAACCCCCCAATCTGGGTGCATTCAAATATATAAACCAATAACAAACATAAAGGAACTCATTGATAATAATACAATAATAGTAGGAATGTAACACCCCATTTACAGCAATGGATAGATTATCTAAGCAGAAAATCAACAAGGAAACAATGGCTTTGAATGACACAGTGCAACAGATGGACTTAACAGATATATTAAGAACATTCCATCCTAAAGCAACAGAATACACATTCTTTTCAAGTGCACATGAGACATTCTCCCATACTAGGTCACACATCAGGCCTCAACAAGTACAAAAAGACTGATATCATACAATGCATATTTTCTGATCAGAACACTATGAAACTTAAAGTCAACCACAAGAAAAAAAATTGGGAAGACTACAAATACATGGAGGTTAAAGAATATTCTATTAAAAAATGAATGGGTCAACCAGGAAATTAAATAAAAAAAATTTATAAGTACATGGAAACAAATTATAATGAAAACATGACAGTCCAAAACTGTTGGGATGCTGCAAAAGCAGTCATAAGAGGAAGTATATAGCAATACAGAACTCTCAAAAAGCAAGAAAAATCTCAAATACACAACATAAACTTACACTTACAGGAGCTAGAAAAAGAACAAGAAGTGAAGCCTAAAGCCAGCAGAAGAAGGGAAATAATAAAGACTAGAGGAGACATAAATGACAGAGAACCCCCCAAAAAGAGAAAGAGAGAGAGAATAACAAAAACAGCAGAACAGATCAATGAAACCAGAAGCTTATTCTTTGAAAGAATTAATAAAATTGATTAACCTCTACTCAGCAAAAAGAAAAGAGAATGGACCCAAATAAATAACAAATAAGATAGGAGAGATCACATCCAACACCACAGATACTAATACTTATAAGAGAATATTACAAAAAATTATATGCCAACAAATTGGGCCATCTGGAAGAAATGGATCAATTCCTAGAAACATACAAATTACCAAAACTGAAACAGGAAGAAATATAACATTTGAACAGACCCATAAGCAGCAAAGAAATTGAATCAGTAACCAAAAATCTCCCAAAGCCAGATGGCTTCCCAGGGGAATTCTTTTAAAGAAGAGTTAAGAGTTATTCTTCTCAAAATGTCCCAAAAATAAGGAAAAAATGAAATCATCCAAATTCATTCTATGAGATCAGCATTTCCTTAATTCCAAAACCAAAGACCCCACTACAAAGAGAATTATTGCCAAGATCCCTAATGAACACAAATGCAAAATTTCTCAACAAAACACTAGTAATTTGAATCCAACAGTACATTAAAAGTCATTTACCGCAATCAAGTGGAATATATTCCTGAGCTGCAAGAGAGGTTCAATATTCCCAAATCAAACAACATGATACACCACATTAATAAAATAAAGGATAAGAACCATATGATCTTCTCAATAGTTGCAGAAAAGCCATTTGACAAACTATAGCATCCATTCTTGATAAAAACCTTCCACACAAAATGGGGATTGAAGAAACATATCTCAATATCTTAAAGGCCATATATGAAGACTCATAGCTAATTTATCATCCTCAATGGTGAAAAACTGAGAGTTTTTTGTCTATGGTCAAGAAAAAGACAGAGATGGCCACCTTTACCTTTGTGAGAAGGTGGAAATCCTAGTGGATTTCCTTCTGGAAATCCTAGCCTCAGCAATCAGAATGTGAAATATTTCTTTCTTTCTTTCTTTCTTTTTTTTTTTTAAGATTTTATTTATTTATTTATTTGTCAGAGGGAGATTGAGAGCTCAAGTAGGGGAAGTGGCAGGCAGAGGAAGAAACAGGCTCTCTGCTGAGCCCGACATAGGACCTGATCCCAGGACCCTGAGATCATGACCTGAGCCAAAGGTAAACACTTAATTGAACAAGCCACCCAGTTGTCCCATAATATAAAATATTTCTAATAAAGGGTTGAGCCCACAATGATTATAAACATTGAGGGGATGTGATTATGCTGACCACCACAACGCAAGCATTCCTTTTCTCATTGATAGTTTCTCTAAACATATTTCTTCAATATGAAAGTTTATAAAGGAAAGAAGATAGGTAGTTGCAAGCCAGAACTAGAGGCCATTAGAGAGATCAAACATCAAATAAATATTTTTAGTCAGAAATTTCTGTACTGAAGAAATGGCTAAGTGTGTATACAGCTGACCAAGTTAAATATTTCTTCAGGTAGACCTATGTTTAATTTGCAAAACTACCACCATCATCTGTGTAAACCAAATTATCCTTTCCCCCCCTTTTTTTGCCATTATATCAACTTAAGTTAAAGTCAAAATATAATTTTATTTCTCATATTATGCAAGTCCAGTAAAATAATCTATACTAGTGAAATTTTAATTTCAGTTAGTCATTGTTTTTTAGTTACTCATTTTATTACACGGAGAAAAAAGATCTTAAAAGAAAAATTTTGAATATGTGATTCTGCCTTTATGAAAAACGAATGTAGAGGGTCACACAGTTATTTGTGATGAATTTCAGTAAAGATCCTCTCTTATCTAAAACAAAAAAAAAAGGGGGAGTGGTCCCAAAGTGAGTTCCTTGATATTTAAAGTTACAAATTGGATACTTATTCCTTTGGTCTGATACTGGTGCTTTGACTTTCATTTTCATTAAAATGCAGATATCCTAAGAAAAGGGCTCACTATTTTATTCATTCATTTATACTTTCCTGTAAACAATGGGTATACAATCAATATTTCTTCATCTACACTGTCAGATCATTTATTATGAGAGATTGCAATTGATTTTTTTTTAGAGGTTGGGGAAAAGAGAAATAAAGAAGAAATTCTCAATGAAACACATAGTGCAGAAGAAAAAAAAGTGAACCTGGAAAGAGTTCATAAAGACACAATTTTGCTGAGAGTTGACTTTGATTCTACTTTAGAGACATCATAGTCATAATGCAAAGCAAGTTCTATATTATTGTAGTATACTTAGAGATAAAAATGAGCATCAGAGATAGTTAATACTAGAAAATGTGTTTTATATTATTGGTTACTAAACATACTGAACAAAATATGAAGAATGAATAGAGATTGTAAAATTGCATAATATCTAAGTATTAAATAAAATGCATTTCTTCTCCGTGTGAATAAATGTGAGAAGACTAGAAAAATGAAGTTTATTTCCAATCTGCATATGCATATTAAAATAAAGGAATTAAGCTTTCTGCTTCAATCTTCCATGAAGATTCTAGGGGGTGCTAAATGTAATGGCCATTTGTATTAGCTGTGTTTTAGTAGGGAACAACCTCCATGAGCTGCATTATATGAGGAGAGTTTAATAAAAGGGTTTTTTTGTTTGTTTTGTTTTCTATTTCTTTATTTTTTTAATTTACACAGTAAATTCACTTTTTTTGTTGGACAGATATATGAGTTTATATTCCTACACAAACTCCTAGCCACCATCACAGACAGGATACACAGAACAACTTCTTTGTTTTCAGACTTTCCCCCATCATCTGTCCCCTGCATCCACTTATCTGTTTTCTGTTGCTGTAGTTTTACCATTTTCAGGATATTCTAAAAATAGAATCACACAGTATATAACATTTTCAGGCTGGCCTCTTTTACTTAGCATAAGGCAGTTGAGAGTCATATTGACAGTTTGTTTCTTTTTATTGCTGAGTAGTATTTCATTGTGAGGATGTACCGAAGTCCATTTATCCATTTACTTGTTGAAGGATTTCCGGATATACAATTTGTGGCAATAATGAACACTGCTGCAATAAATATTCATTTGAAGTTTTTTATATGCATGTCTAAGTTTTCATTTCTGTAGGATAAATAGTTAGAAGTGGGTCAGTTGATTTATAAATCAGTCAATATAAATTACCATATCAAAAACCTAAGTAAGGGAAATCATATTGTCATAATAATTCATGAACAGAAAGCATTTCACAAAATTCAACATCCATTCATGATGTAAACTTTCAGTGAACTAGCAGTCTTTGACCACGTCAGGATCTACTAATTGTGGCCCTGACAAATATAAACAGATGGCTATCGGAAGTATGACACATTTCCACATGTATTTTATTTCTGTCCTGTCTATTCTGATGTACATCTGGTAGTTTAGATTTAAATGTTTTAAAATAGAGTACAAATAAAATAATAATGTAAAAGATATTAGCTCTTATTTAGTTATACCCAAGATGTGCTGGTGTAGGTTATGTCTAAGAAAGAAAACAAACAGAGAGAGAGAGAAATGGAATTTGGTGTTTCAGCTAAATAATAAAACAGACTTTTGCTCTTCCTCCTTTGGAAAGAACATATATTTTGCTTGTTTAGAAATTCAGAGTTGAGACAATAATCCTCTTAGTTCTACGACTGTAGGTTCTTACATAAATCATCCAAGTTAAAAAAAAAATCCTCCAGGTACCCAGCTATACAGTATGGCAAAAACAAAACTTAAAAAAAAAATTCTTACACTATTAAACTGAAATTATCATAATAGAACATTACTTAGATTTAGTGATTAATTTCAGTCATTCGCTTGATAAATATTATTGATCATATAGTATGTGGAAGAAGTATGATAAGTATTAAATATTGTTTTCTGAATACAGTATAAGCTTTCCTCCAAGTACTACTTTCCTCAATTGCCTCTTTAGAGCCTTCAACACCATCACTATTGATACTGGATATTATGCAATGAATGAATTAAACATGTTCAGTTCTACAACTACTTCTTAATTTCCATCTTAATCTCAAATTCATTTTGCTAACCAATGGGAGCTTATTAGAGATGCTTGGAACTATGCCATTTTTTCCCTTCATCTACATATACTTAATTTCATTCCTATCATTCATTGTTCTGCTCTATATTAAAGGAATTCAGACCCCCTTGGGCACCTGGGTGGCTCAGTGGGTTAAGCCACTGCCTTCGGCTCAGGTCATGATCTCAGGGTCTTGGGATCGAGTCCCGCATCGGGATCTCTGCTCAGCAGGGAGCCTGCTTCCCTCTCTCTCTCTCTCTGCCTGCCTCTCTGTCTACTGTGATCTCTCTCTGTCAAATAAATAAATAAAATCTAAACAAAACAAAACAAAACAAAAAAACAAACCCCCTAAACATCAAATTTTCTAGACTCCTCTGCCAGCTGGAATCCAGTTAGTATTGGCTAGTAAGAGGAACTAGCAGGATTTATTTATGCATTTATTTTATTACTTCTAATTTTGAAATAATTATATTTTCATAGTAATTGGCAAAGAAAGAAAGCACAGAGAGGCTCAGTATATTCTACACAGTGTCCCTCAACTGTCACATCTTACATTATTCTAGTATAATATTAAAACCATGCATTGACATTTATAAAACATATACACTTCTATTTCATTTTATCACATACATAGATTTGTGTGACCATCACCTTGATTGAGATACAAAACTGTTTCATCACCACAAAAGATCTCCCTTGTTTTATCCTTTAATAATCATTCCCAATGCAGCCCTGCCCCTTCATCATCTCTGACCCCTGGGAAACACCACTATGTTTTCTGTATCTATCATTTTGTCATTTCAAGAATGCTATCTAAATGGGATCATTCAGTATGTGACCTTTTGGGATTTGTTTACTTTACTCAGAATAATGCCTTTGAGATCATTGGTAGGATTTTAGGAGGAAGGACCAGCAGCACACCAGTGAGTGGTGACTGATGACTGTCTTTGGTATTCCAGCATCAGTAGCAGAGGATAACTACCAGCAGTTGTTGGGGGTCACAGGTTGCAGAGGCTTTCAGCAGCACTGAAGGATAAATCACTGAGTAGCTGCAGGCTCAGCTGACTCTGGAGGGTCTGGAATTGGCAATGTCCTGCAGGGTCAAGGGAACATGTTTACCTGGGCTCTGGAAGCACTATCTCCCTTTGTTTTTTCCAGCACTCTAGTATGGGAGAAGCTTCCTGAAATTATTAATCTCTAGTTACTTTGGTGTAACTGAAGTAACCAGTTCCCAGTATTTAATACTTTCTGTATGAATACCTTCTGTATGAATTGCTTAGCATAAATTCTACTTTTCTGAATGGATCCTGACAGAGGTATCATCAAACAGCATTGATGTTAAGAATCTAGCTACATATAGTACTGTGAAAACATATTGATAGCATTGATATTATTATTAATATTAATAATAATAGAGCTACTATTTATTAGAAATCTATTTTATCCTAAGCACTCTGTATAATACTTTCTTTCAAACAGCTAATATGCACAAACGCAATGAAGAAAAGTTCAGTAAGAAGAGTAGAGCTATGCCAACTTTGAACACATTTTTATTTATATAAACTTTTCCTTTATGCATTTGATAAATAAAAAAATTAGTCAATGCTCAGACTCAACTATTTTGAACTTACTATATATCTCAAGTGACAGCTCAGTTAGGAATCCAATGGCCATCCAATGTTAATATGGTTAAATTTATGATGTTTAATGACAGAACCAGAATACATCGCTGTGAAATGTTCTGGTGCTATAAGACTCACATTGTGAAATGCTGTCCTATTGAGGATTTCGGATGCCAAGTCCAGTTCAATATTCTTTGACTTGTGAAAATACTTTGGGCATTACGTTTTATGTTTGCTGAAAAGTCGTCTCACTCAAAATGGTTTGGTGTTGTCAGTTGAAGCCTCATGCAGCTGGCAACTTTTAATTGTTTCTTGTACGGCTTGGAATGACAATGATGCCAATGGCCCATTTTAATAATTGATTACTTATTTTTTTAAATGCTTTATGTTTTGCTTTAACTGGCTACATTTTAAAAAAAAAAGCTTTTTCTAAAAGAAAGAAAATTATATAAAAGTCTTCTAATTTAATACAAGCCATGTTTTTATTTCTCAAATTTCTTTGGAAAAATTTTAATCTGTACCTTAAACATTTAGTTATCTAAATATTCTTTTTTTTTTTTCAAAAAAAATTTTTTTTAATTTATTTATTTGTCAGAGAGAGAGGGAGAGAGAGCGAGCGAGCACAGGCAGACAGAGTGGCAGGCAGAGGCAGAGGGAGAAGCAGGCTCCCTGCTGAGCAAGGAGCCCGATTTGGGACTCGATCCCAGGACGCTGGGATCATGACCTGAGCCAAAGGCAGCCACTTAACCAACTGAGCCACCCAGGTGTCCCTAGTTATCTAAATATTCTTAATCAGTGACTATCACTTAATTCCTCCAGGAATTTTTTAAGTGATAAGTCTAGTCCAAACTGAATTCCTCCTAGCAACAAATTATATTTTATATTAAATATACCATATAATTTGTGTTATATTTTACTGTTTTTATAAAAATCCCACCATTTTTGTTTCTGAAACTGGTTAATTGTTAATAATGTCAAATATATATATTTCATATTTCTTTTAAAAATTTTTTAATTTTTTATTAACATATAATGTATTATTAGTCCCAGGGGTACAGGTCTGTGAATCACCAGGTTTACATACTTCACAGCACTCATCATAGCACATACCTATTTCATGTTTCTATCATGTGTACAACCTTAATGTTATGAATATATTAATCTGTGTATATAAGCTCTCACACTAATAAAATATTCAACCAGCTTGTTCCTATATCTGTATTTTAATGTTTACAACTACTAATTTAATAGTGAATTGCTAAAGTGTTCCCAATTAAAATCAAGAAGTATACTACATCAGAACATACAAACCCCTTTGATCATGGATTCCATCTGGTTTATGTGCTCTCTGCCTCATTGGCTAGTGATTACACTGGATATTTATTAAAAAATAATTGTCTCAGTGCTAATCTCTAAGTAAAAACACTCAATATGACAAAAAAAGGTCCCTATTCTTATCAAACCTTTATTTAAGAAATGAAAGTAAGAAAAATATTAAGTAAAAAGATAATTCCTATGGCAATAATGATATAGACAGCAAATCACAGAAATATTATCTGAGTAAGAATTATTGTAAACAGGTCATGAAAGAAATCCTTTAAAGAATATGATATTCAAGCTGAGAACTGAATTTCGCCAATAATTTATTCAGATAATCAGAAGAAGAAACATTTTGGTCCATGACTATCATGAAGTACTAGAGATGAGAATCAGCTTGACATACTTGAAAAACATTTTCTTTTTTCTTTTCTTCATTTTTTAAAAAATTAAATTAAGTAGTTTAGATTTTTACCAAGAACAATTAAAAAAACTGGTTTTTTTTTTGTTTTGAATAAGGGGTAATCTCATTTTATTTGAATTTATGATAATGAATCTGTGTGTTGTGAAAAGTGAATTAAAGGTGGTGAAATATAATAATAATGCCTTATATATACATAAATATAATATAATATAATATAATATATATAATATAAATATTATGTATATAATATAATAATGCCTTAGTTATAGGGGAAAGACATGGTTGCTTAGGATGGTATCAGTTGATAAAAAGAGAAACAGGCATATTTGCAATGTGTTCTGTTAGCCAAATCAAAAATACTTCCTGATGAATTAGATGTGAGAGGTGAGGAGTAGAAAAAGTTAGGTGGGCAAATGAAAATTTTAGGGAAATCTCTTCACTAATGTTAAAAAATAATAATTCTCTCAAAGCTTTATGACTTATAATCACCTAAACTTACATAACTTAATCCTCTCAATAGTTATATTAAATAATTATTCTTACTGTACTCTGAAGATAAATTCACTGTCAGGAAGATTAAGTCAATGTCTCAAGATCTCAGACCTTTCTTTAACGCAAAATTAGCAATATAGAACTTCAGAATCTATGTTAAATAGAAATGCGATAGAAACATAATTAGGCCCAGTGTTTCTCCAATAGGGAGGTGGGAATGTGTAATCTGTTCTTTAACATATACAACTTGCTCATAACTATGTGGTTATGAAATAGTTGTACCTGAAGTACAAGCTAGCAAAAATCTCATTAAAAGAAATATTTTTACTAAGTCACTTGATCTGGATTTCTTACAAGTAAAAATTGAAATTTTCTGAAAAATGACCAGAAAAATTCATATTTTACTACATATGAAACTATGTGAATTTTTAAAATTTAAAAGAGAAGTTCTTTAGAAATTAAGCTAGCAAATTACAGTTGGAGTATTGATATTTTATTATTATTATTATTATTATTATTATTATTTTTAAATTTTTATTTTGTCAGAGAGAGAGGGAGAGAGAGCGAGCACAGGCAGACAGAGTGGCAGGCAGAGGCAGAGGGAGAAGCAGGCTCCCCGCCCAGCAAGGAGCCCGATGTGGGACTTGATCCCAGGACGCTGGGATCATGACCTGAGCCGAAGGCAGCCGCTTAACCAACTGAGCCACCCAGGCGTCCCTATTTTATTATTTTTATGTTTGTTAGTATTAAACCTACTGAGTGATAGTTTCTTTCCATAAGTTATTTCATTTAATTATTAAAAATATATTAAGAGATAGAAAGTTTATGGATTTTTCCAACCAAGATACTAAGGAGACAATTTAAGTAACTTGGTCAAGATCAGAAAGTCATGTAAATAAACAGCCTCGCTGGGATGATTCTCAACTTCATTGAATTCTGACTTATAATAAATATTTCTTAAGTACATGTTACTTCTCCAGTATTATTCTATATTCTGGGAAAATGTGGGTAGAATGATAGCTGCTGTTTTGAGGTATGTCTAAAAGTATGTTTTGGTTTGTGTGCATTTAATTCATTTTCTTCATATCAATATGTCCATAACTTATTTAATAATATTTCTGGATTTATTTTTTTAAGATTTTATTTATTTATTTGACAGACAGAGATTACAAGTAGGCAAGAGAGGCAGGCAGGGAGAGAGAGGAGGAAGCAGGCTCTCTGCGGAGCAGAGAGCCCGATGTGGGGCTCGATCCCAGGACCCTGGGATCATGACCTGAGCCGAAAGCAGAGGCTTTAACCCACTGAGCCACCCAGGCGCCTCTGGATTTATTTTTAATGGCTCATATTTTGTAATACAGAAATCCTAGAACTCTCACACACACACACACACACACACACACACACATACACACATATATATGTGTGTATATATATATATATATATATATATATAAAACAGCAAATGTCAATATCAAGTGATATAAATACTAATTAAACTCTTTAGTGAAAATTTATCTTGTCACAGAGCTAGAACAAACCATCCTAAAATTTGTGTGGAACCACAAAAGACCATGATAACCACAACAATCTTGAAGAAGAAAAGCAAACCTGCGGGCATCACAATTCTGGACTTCAAGCTATAGTACAAAGGTATTTTTATCAAGACAGTAAAGTACTGACACAAAACAGACACACAGATCCATGGAATAGAAGAGAAAATGAAGTAATGGCCCCACAACGATACAGCCAACTAATCTTCAACAAAACAGGATTTGGAAAGACTATCAAGTGGAAAAAGTCTCTTCAACAAATGCTGCTGGGAAAACTGCACAGCAACATGTAAAAGAATGAAATTTGACCACTTCATACACCATGCACAAAAATAAATTCAAAGTGGGTGAAAGATCTAAATGTGAGACAGGAAACCATCAAAATTCTGAGGAGAACACAGGCAGCAACCCCTTTGACTTTAGCTGTAGCAACTTCTTACTAGACACATCTCTGGAAGCAAGGGAAACAAAATAAAAAAATGAAGTATTGGGACTTTATCAAGACAAAAATCTTCTGCATGGTCAATGATACAGTCAATAAGAGTAAAAGGCAAACTTTGGAATGGGAGAATCTATAAAAAATTTTTTAAACTCAACACCCAAAAAAGAAATAATCCAGTTTATAAAAGGGCAGAAGACATGCATAGATATTTTTCCAAAGAAGTCATCCAGATGGCTAACAGCCACATGAAAAGATGCTCAACATCACTCACCAGCAGGGAAATACAAATCAAAACCACAATGAAATACCATCTCACACCGGTCAAAATGGCTAAAATTAGTAACACAGAAAACAACAGATGTTGGTGAGGATGTTGAGAAAGGGGAACTCTTCTTACACTGCTGGTGGGAATGCAAATTGGTGCAGCCACTCTGGAAAACAGTATGGCAATTCCTCAAAAAGTTAAAAACAGAACTACCCTATGACTCAGCAATTGCACTGCTAGGTATTTATCCAAAGGATACAAAAACTGATTCAAAAGGACACATGCAGCCTGATGTTTATAGCAGCATTATAACAATAGCCAAACTATGGAAAGAGCCCAAATGTTCAACTGATGAATAAGTAAATAAGAAGTGTGTGTGTGTGTGTGTTTGTGTGTGTGTACATATAAAATAATAGAATATATGTGTGTATGTATGTATCTATATACACATATGCATGTGTGTAGACATATATATGTGTATATATGTATATAATGAAATGTATATAAATATATATATATATAAATAAAACTAGGTCATCAAAAGGAATGAAATCTTGCTATTTGCAATAACATGGATGGAATTAGAATGTATTAAACTAAGTGAAATAATTCAGTCAGAGAAAGACAAATGCCATATAATTTCACTCAGATATGGAAATCAAGAAATGAAGGAGATGAACATAGAGGACTAAAGAAAGGGAGAGGCAATCCCTAAAACAGACTAGTAATTATAGAGAACAAACAGGATTGCCAGAGGAGAGTCAGGCAGAGGGATGGGTAAAATAGGTGATAGTTGTTAAGGAGGGCACTTGTGGGGAGCAGTGGGTATTATATTTAAGTGAGGAATCACTAAATTCTATTGTTCAAACCAATATCACACTATTCATTAACTAACTAGAATTTAAATAAAAACTTGAAATGAAAAAAAGGAAGTTTATCTTGAAAAATGCGCAAATCCTAAGTGTGGAACTCAACAGATATTTAGAAAATAAACATACCCATGTGACTACAATCCGGTTCAAAAAATATAATAATGCTAGCAAACTAATAAAATATAATATAATTAAATGTAATTTAATTATAATTTTAATTATAATTATATTTATAATAAATATATGATAATATAATATAATTAAATATAATATAATTAAATATAATAATGCCAGCAAACTGCCTCCCCCATCATCTTCCAATCTTTATCCCTTCTGTACTTAGCAGACCTAACCAGGATCCTTATTTGTAACTTGAAGATTTGTTTTGCCTGTATTGGGCTTTATAAATAGAATCATTTAGCATGCATTCTTCTGTAATGGCTTCTTTCATCCAACATTATGTTTGTGAGAACATGTAATGCATGTTCATTATTTTATTCTCATATAGCATTGCATTTTTCCCATGCAGCAATGCATGTACACAGTCAACTTTTGTTAAACACCTGGGTTGTGTCCAGTTTGGACTAGTACAGATAATTTTCCATATGGCAATCAGCTGATAAAACAACAATTATAAAATAGTTTATTCACCAGGGCATCTGGGTGACACAGTTGGTTAAATGTCCAACTCTTGGTTTCAGCTCAGATGATGACCTCAGGTTATTAGGATCAAGCCTGCCTGCTGGCTCCATGCTCAGCAGGGAGTCTGCTTCTCTTCCCTCTTTTGGCCCCTCCCCCACCTCAATGCTCTCCTTCTCTTTCTCCAATAAACAAATAAATTCCCTTGTGTGTTTAGTTCTTTAAAAAAAAAATTCTCCCCACACTCCTCTCCATTTATCACTTTTTGCCTGTCAATTCAAAGAAATAATTTTGTTCCTCTCCTCTGTAATTTCAATATATCATATAATTCACTACCATATAGTACAAATATTTTATAATTATACTTATGAGTTATTTCTTTAAGCTATGGATTATTTAGAAAAAAGTTTTACATTTCTAAACCTATGGTGGTTTTCAAGTTATATTTTGTTAAGAACTTCTAGCTTACTTCCATTATTCTGTAATCGGAATGATTCTGAATGATTTAAATCCTTTAAGTATGTCAACATTTGCTTAGTGGCATAGCATATGGTGAAATTTTATTAACGTTCCATGTGTACTTAAAAACGATGTATTTTCTGCAATTGTTGGAAGCAGTCTTTTGTAGCTAAAAAATTATATCAAGATTGTTCATCAAGGAGTTCTAATTTTCTATATTCTTACTCGTTTTTTGACTGTTTGTCTTATCAAGTATTGAAAAAGGTATGTTAAAATCTCCCACTATAGTTATAGATTTTCATACTTACCTTTTTTGTTTTGTCAATTTTTACTTTGTTGTGACATTGTACTATGTGACTACAAATTAAAATCTGCTCTATTTTCTTCATTAATTAAGCATTTTATCATCATGATATTTCCTTTTATCTATTCCCCTTAAATTCAACTGTGCCTAATTAAGAGCTCCATCAATTACTTTTGATTGGCACTTACATAGTATTGGATTTTTCTATGCTTTTACTTTTTTTTTATGATTTTATTTATTTATTTGTCAGGGTGAGAGAGAGAGAGAGAGCTCAAGCACAGGCAGACAGAGTGGCAGGCAGAAGCAGAGGGAGAAGCAGGCTCCCTGGCGAGCAAGGAGCCCGATGTGGGACTCGATCCCAGGAGGCCAGGATCATGACCTGAGCTGAAGGCAGCCACTTAACCAACTGAGCCACCCAGGCGTCCCTATGCTTTTACTTTTGAATGCTCTTTATTTTTTGTTTCTCTTATTTGTAATATATAACTTATTTTCTTTTATGTCTGATAAATATATTTTTAATATAAATTTCTTAATATGTTTTCTGTTATTGGGCATTTAAATAAACCACTTTACAACTTCTGTTCTTCTATTCTGCCCATTATGAGTTTCTTTCATCACTGAGTTGTTAAATTTACTTTTAGAAAATCATTCCATTTTCCTCATATCACCCATATACTCATTCTTTTATTATATTAGTAGTTTCCAGATCATATCAGATATTTCTGTCTTATCAACAATATCTAATTTCAATATGAAATATCTAAGGCTTTGGATTATATTAGCTGCATTTATCTTTTTCAGAATTTATATCATTTTCTCTTGTATACCTTAAATTTTTAAAACTCCCCTCGATATCACTATATTATTTTAAGCTGTTAATGTTCATTTCATTTATCCAAATGTTTCTCTTTTATAGATCCTTATCCTTTATCTTATCCTGATTGTCTGATCTTATATCTGGTTTCATTTATATTTTGTTTCAACACTTGAATACCCCCTAATACTTGCTCTAGCATCAGAAATGCTAGTGATACATTTTTCTCAGCTTTTTAAGAAAAGATTTTATTTATTTGATAGAGACACAGCAAGAGAGAGAACATAAGCAGGAGGAATGGGAGAAGGAGAAGTAGGCTTCCAGATGAGTAGGGAGTCTGATGCAGGGATTGATCCCAGGACCCTGGGATCATGACCCAAGTTGAAGGCAGATGCTTAACAACTGAGCCACCCAGGTGCCCCACTCTCAGCTTGTTTAATACATTATTTTAATTCATCTTTCTTTTTGAGAATAAGTTGGCTAAAATTCTAGACTTGAAGCCCCTCCCTTACAAACACACCCCAAATTTTTAAATATTATATTCAATCATATTCTTCTATTGTTTTCTATGAGAAATTATATGTCAGTATTGTCATTAATTATTTGAAAACACTCTTTGGTATCTCACAAATTCCTACTTTTCTATATATCTAATTTCTTTTTTGACATATTCATTGTGTGAGAAACATTGATGTCATTACTTTTCCTTAGGGAAGTGCATTTAGTTTGCCCAATTATATTTTATGTCTTTGGGTAATGATCTAAATTTTTCATGGGTGGGAGTAAATCAAATGGGGGATTTAAACTAAATCCTCAATCACTTATTTACCTTTCAGTTGTGAAACAATCACCTACATTAACTTAGTTTAAAAATATTTCTAACTTTAAATTTACATTTATCTGTAATTTAAATACACACATGCGCATTCACAGATTTCTAGCGACTCCATGAAATTCAGGTTTAGAATTAAATAGGCATGACTAAAATAATTATTATATTTTCCATGCTTTAAAAAAACACTTGTGTGCTACTACTACTTGTTAAGATGTAGAATAATATTAGGCCTGTGGTCTCATGATAGCAAAAACAAAACAACCAAAAAAAAACCAACAACAACAAAAAATGAAAAACCAAGATGAAATATTTAAAAGGCAATAGACTTTTATGGGAGGCTAATGTAGAGTAGTATATGCAAGGAAGCCTAAGAAACTGATATTTCAGAGAGGAACATGTGTTCCATAGGTGAGCAGATTGCCACAGCTGTTAAGGAAAAAAAAAACACTGAGGCAGAATTTTAAGGACAATTTTAAATAGCAAGATAAATTAGAATCCAAAAAACCTTCAAATGTAAAATTAAATCACTCAACCTAAAATTTTTCCTTTCATCTGAATTTTGCTGAAAATTAGCAGTGAAAGAGTAACTAGAAATCTGAGAGTACTTATGAAGTCTTGATGATTTCTAAAGAAACTGGATTCATAGAGCCTGGCATAAATCTTTCTAAAAATAGCACCCCAATAACATGCCTGATCAATGTTTTACAAGATTACAGAGATCAGCACTTCAGCAACTGTAGTGTGAGTGGAAAGGGGGTTTACTAACAAAAGGTAAAAGAAAAAAAATATCTAATTGAAAACAAAAACAAAACAACACCACCAACAAAAACAATACCTAAACTGGTAGCATCTGAACATTTAGCTTCTTATTTTAGCTGTATCTCACAGCAAGGAGAGAGCTTGTAAGGTCATGGATGCAAATAGAAAATGTCATATTTCCATAATACCTGTGCTGTTGCTTTATATTGATTGTCCAGAAAACAGGAGAGAGAAAGTTAGAAGTATGGAAAAACAGGAAGCTCAATACATAATTAAGAGAAAAAAATTTAACAGAAGCAGACCCACAGATGATTCAAATGTTGGCATTAATATTTAAACAATTATGATAAAATACATATTATTTTGGAATATAATAGGTACTTGGAAAGTAACTATCTGGTTGTTTTTACAGCCGAGGCAATAAGGTACCTTGTGATGGTTCTTTCCTAAACAGAAAAATTTTGTCTTTTAATTATGGCTCCACAGAAAGAGAGAGTGTGGAGCCCACTTCATTAAGAAATAGAATATGGGATAGAAGTCCCTTTCACCTAGGAAGAAGAAAAACTTCTTCATTCACCATTTCTGAAGTACTGAAAAGAAGACAGAAATAGAAGTAGGGCAAGCATGTCAGGTGAAACTGTGGAACTAAACTTTGGGGTTTCTGAATGTTGCTGCTATTGAAACATCCATGTTTGTATGGGAAAAGACAACAGACTTAGTGTTGCTCGTCACTGACAGATTTACCAGCATTTAGCACTATTTAATATGGAATGGGAATTATTCTGCATCATTGGTGGAAGAAGTAAACTAAAGGAGTTTTTCTAATTTCCCTTACCTTCAAGTAGTAGCAACAAGTAATAAAGAAATCCCTAAATTCTATAGGAAGGGAACATGGAGTACTAAGGTTAAAGGGGCCTTAATGTGAACAGTCTTTGAATCCAGAGGCAAATCTCTATTGGCCCAGTTCAGACATCAATAGTGGGCATCACATCATTCCAAAAGGTTAGATAGGATTTATCTATGATTTGGCAGTTATAAATTAAAAAACCAAAACAGATAAGACATTTGCATCAAAGAATCAAAGAAGAGCAAGGGATTAAGATATTCCTAATTGATTTTATCTCTTCTGTCATTGGTTTCTATGGAATCACAAAATCTACCGCAGGTACTTAATACTTGGAGAAAATGATGGCAGACATATGAAGAACCAAGCATTTATCTGTATGAGTCTGCAAAAACAAACAAACAAACAAAAACAAAAAGAAAAGAAAAAAAAGAAAGAAAAACCCAAACCAGAAGAAAGACCCTCAACTTGAAAAGGCTAAGATAACATAGGTGGACAAGTTTCTAGTTGTTTGCTTATTTGTACACTCAGAGGTTTATGAATAAGACTAGTCCAGTTATTGGAAAATAAACAAGCAGCAAAAAGCTTATCGCATTATTTTTGCTCACTTAAGAAGTTGAAAAGTAGTATGAGTAAATTTATAATTCACTATCTGAATAACTGCAGGAATATCTTTTTTAAAGATTTTATTTATTTATTTGGCAGACGGAGATCACAAGTAGGCAGAGAGGCAGGCAGAGAGAGAGGAGGAAGCAGGCTCCCCGCTGAGCAGAGAGCCCAATGCGGGGCTTGATCCAAGGACCCTGGGATCATGACCTGAGCCGAAGGCAGAGGCTTTAACCCACTGAGCCACCCAGGCACCCCTATAATTTTATTTTTTAACATATATAGGATTCTTTTTGAGAACTTGTTGACAGCCTAAAGGGCACAGCTCTAACATGGCTTTATGCTCTTATTTCTTGATCCTTAATGAGTAAGAAAACAAAACAAAACAAAACAATATATTTAAGTAACAAACATTTAACTTTGTCCCAATCTCCCAAAACATAGAATAGGGGAAACAGACTCTCAGTGCATTTGTTTCCTTTACATGAGGACATCCAGGGAAAGGATATCCAGAGCAGGACCTTCAATAATGTAGGGCCTCAAACAAGGGCTCCTTTTGCCAGAGTCTAAAGATGGTACTGTCTCACTAGCAGTACTATGCTTTTTTGATAATATGAATGAAAACTAAAGGAAGAAACATAGAGATGTTTAAAAAGAAGCATAAATGGCTACAGAGCTAAGAATGTCAGAGATACTACACTTATGTAACACAGACTAAGTTAAATGCAAAGGGTATGTTAATTCTGTGAGCTGCAGCTGAGATGTGTCATAGCATGTACATGGTCTTTATTAGGCAGTTAGTAATCTGAAATTATAAAATTATGTGACTTTAAGGTCAACCTAACATTGTGCCACTGTTAATAAGGTATCTTCATGATTTTCCATCAACCTACACACTGAGTCATCACATTTTTTATATCAGGCTAACTCAATTAATAAGTGGATTGTTTCACCTAAAAAGAAAATACAACCTATAGTGACATATGTCTTCTAAAAGAATATGAAAAACTAAATTTTATGTAATAAATCTCAAAAAGGGTTGGCAATAATTCATCCCACTCAGTGTTCAGCAAATTTTAATATCTATTCAGAAAGTCTAATAAAAAAATCTTCTGGATTGAAGAGAAAAGTACTTTCCCTGATTCTTGAGTGCCTTTCAAGCAGTTTGTTATTTAAGATTCTTAATGAAGACAGACCAACTCCATTTCTAAAGATACACTTCATTAACATCAAATATTTGAGTCCATGTAACATGTATAGATACAGTAAAAAAAAAAATTATAAGGGAAAGACAACCCAAGAGTTTGAATAATTAACAATCATTTAAACATTATTTATTGCCTGTTTCATAAAGTTTACTCTAAAATGTATTGCAATACATTTTACATCTAAAATGTATTGCATAGAAAAAAAATAATGCAATTAATAGTAATATATCTTTCAAAAAAAGTCTCTCAGGCACCGGTAAGGTAAAAATGGCAAGGAAGAATGTAATTCAATTTTTTAATTTCTAGCATAATTATAGTATTGAAATAGTCAATCATTTACTCCAGTCCACAAATTAAGCCAATACTGTGAATTTAATCCAAAGTGAGTTTTTCTGATATCCATAGTTATTTTACTGCCAACAAAAATAATCAGCAATTTTGGAATCAATTATGCATAGCATTTCTGTGTTTAAATCTCTTTTGTGACTGATTATCCCAGAAGAAATAAAAGACATTTTTAATATATTGTTCATATAAAATCTGTTTACTACCAACCCTACAACCTTTATAATTTCAGTGTACCTCACTTGTACCTGACTTCTACCTCCACATTTAAACTTGATTTTAGATTAATAATTCATTAAAAAGAAAAAACAGGGGTCCCTGGGTGGCTCAGTGGGTTAAAGCCTCTGCCTTCGGCTCAGGTCATGATCCCAGGGTCCTAGGATCGAGCCCCACATTGGGCTCTCTGCTCAGCGGGAAGGCTGTTTCCTCCTCTCTCTCTCTGTCTGCCTCTCTGCCTACTTGTGATCTCTATCTGTCAAATAAATAAATAAAATCTTTAAAAAAAAGAAAAGAAAAAAGAACACCATGTTTTGCTCTACCCTTGCTGTCACACATTCTTCATTATAACACATTATAAGACTTTAATTAGAAGACTTT
The DNA here is from genome assembly GCA_004024625.1 of Mellivora capensis. Taxonomy (NCBI): domain Eukaryota; kingdom Metazoa; phylum Chordata; class Mammalia; order Carnivora; family Mustelidae; genus Mellivora; species Mellivora capensis. Next base: position 21,215 of record PISX010006893.1, read on the forward strand.
GTATTATTACCCAAATACATTTTGTTCTCCATGATAAAGATAGTTCAATTCAGTGTCAGAAATCTAATTGTCTTTTATTTAGTGGCTAGTTTGTGTGATACAATCAGTATAATCAGGATGATCTTGATGTTTAATGAATCTTCAGAAAAAAAAAAAACTCTACAGAAAATAGAAAGCAACAACTCTAGTAAATTATACTCCTTGGTTTCTTAAAGATCTAGGTTTTGTTTTGATGTCTCTGGTGGAAGAACAAAGTCCTGTTTCTTGTCTTGCTCTATTAGCCGTGCTGATGATAAACAGAACATTTAAAGAAATGAGTGCATGCTATGGCTGCTGTTATGGAGCCATAGCTGGAAGACTGACTGCAAATAAAGATAGTCAACAAAATATTCTCTGTCCCTTTGCAAAGCCTTATTGCATTAGGAATGGAAATTAAAGTCAAATGAGTTTAAAAGTGAATTCTTTACAAAGGAAGTGTTTTTGTATAGTTAGGCCATTTTATTTATCCAATGACAATTATAACAAATTATTTGATTTTTTTAATGAAATAATACAAATTTTTCACAGTTGTATTTTTCAATAATGTTATGTTATGTTAGAACAATTTTAGATTTACAGAAAAGAGATATAAAGATAGTAATATACTCAATCTCCCTGTTATTAACATCTTACCTTAGTATGATACATTTGTAACAATTAATGAATTGATACTGATACATCATAAGTAAATGCCACATTTTTTTAATACTTTATATTAAAGTAGCCATAGTTTTAATCTAATTTCCTTTTTCTGTTTTAGGATATATTCAGAATATGACCTTTCATTTAGTTATCATGTCTCCTTACGCTACTCTTGCTGCAATAATTTCTCAGAATTTTCTTGTTTTTGATGAACTTGATGGTTTTGAGGAGTAAGGTTTAGGTATTTTGTAACTATATTTTAATTGGAATTTGTTTGATAGTTTTCTCATGAGTAGATTTGGATTATGTGTTTTGGGGTAGACCACAGAAGGAAAGTGCTATTTTAATCATATTATATCAAGGGTTTATGCTATCAACAACATAACCTCATTGTTGATGTTGACCTTGATCACATGTCTGCAGGAGTGTTTATCAGATTTCTCCTTGTAGAATCACTCTTTTTTCCTTTGCTCCATACTTACTATGGAGCCTATGGAAGAAAATTACTATGCAGAGCCTATAATGAAGAAGTGAGGAGTTATACTCCACTCCCTTGAAGATAGAGTATCGACTTAAGTTATTTGGAATTACTTTCATGGATTTGTCTATTTTTACCTATTTACTTATTTATTCAACCATTTTTTAATATCAGTAAGGATCCATATGTATTTATTTTTTATTTTTTCTTTTAATAATCTAATATAACAATATCTTTGTTGTTGTTGTTCAAAATTTCAGATTTGGCCACTGGGAACTCTTACAGATGACTACTATTTACTTACTGTATCTTTTTGATATACCAACATCATAGTGTTTTGTTTTGTTTAGAACTTCCTTACTTTCTGGTACTGAAAGGCACTCATGCTCATATTGAGTATTTTTATCCCAGGCTTGGAATCAGCCATTTCTCTCAGGAGCTCTGGTTTCTCTAAATGAAAATCAAGGAATATTACTCAGCCATTAAAAAAAATGAAATCTTTCCATTTGCAATGATGTGGATAGAGCTACAGTGTAGTATGCTAAGTGAAATAAGTCAAAGAAAGACAAACACCATAGGATTTCACTCATATGTGGAAAATAAAAAACAAAATAGATGGATATATGTGAAGGGGGAATAAGAGAGGGAAACAAAACAGAAGAGACTCAATAATAGAGAAAAATCAGGGTTGATGAGGGAGGTGGGTGAGGGATGGGCTAGATGAGTGACGGACATTAAGGAGGGCTTGTGATGAGCACTGGGTGTTGTATGTAAGTAATAAATCACTGAATTCTGCTCCTGAAACCAACATTGCATTGTATGTTAACTAATTAAAATTTAATATAAAAATATCAAGTCATAAACAATGATTTGGGTATTAGCTGTGTTTATTGTTACTGGGATGTATCATTGTTTCTAGCCCCTCTCAAATGACAGAGTAAGGAATTACATGTGTATATGCTAATTATTATGTGTGCATATATCTCTAAAATTTCTATGTGTAGCCATCTATCTATTTATCTATCTATCTATATAAGTGAATACTGATGTCATTAGCTCTAATGCATTATAAATAAATCATTCTAGCTTCCTCCCTTTCTTATGTATAAACTCTCACTCCAGGCATGCCTGGGTGACTCAGTGCGTTAAATTGTTAAGTGTCTTTCTTTGGCTCAGGTCTTGATCCCAGGGTCCTAGGATGGAGCCCTGTGTTGGGCTCCCCACTCAGCAGGGAGTCGCCTTCCTTTCCCTCTGCTCACTCCCCTGCTCACGCTCTCTGTCTCTCACTCTCTCTCAAATAAATAAATAAAATCTTTAAAAAAATAAAAATTAAAAATAAATTCTCACTCCTACAATAAGATACCTGGTGCCTACCATACATCACCCATTTACTTAATTATTTGATTCCAGTATACATATTTAAAAGTATCAAAATTGCTAAACTGTTTCCCTTTTGAGAAATAACTTTATCAGCTAGAGTGCAGTACTTATGTAAAATAGCTTCTGATTTAGTCTTACATGTTCTGCTCATTTCAAAAGTTACTGTCAGCCCCATTTTCCCAATGACCTTCCCAATAATCCCAATGGGGTTATTTCTTTAAGTCTGTAATACAATTAGAATATATTGTTATATATTAGAATTATTACTATATATTAGAATATATTATTGCATTCCACATTCCATCCAGGATCCCATGATATCCTACATAATTATCTTTAATATTTATGTACATTGAGGTTCAATCTTTTTGCTATACATTTATATGGGTTTTGAGAAAGGCCTTTTATCATATATCCTCTATTACAGTATTATTAAAACTTAGTTTCACTGCCCTAAAAATTCCTCTTTGCTTCACCTATCCAATGCATTTCCCCATCTTCCAGAAATCCCTGGGAACATATTTTTTTTAACCACCACTATAGTCTTACATTTTCCAGAATGTAAAATAGTTGAAATCATACAGTATAACAGACTGACTTTTCTTACTTAGCAATATGCATTTAAGATTCGTTAAGGTCTTTTCGTGATTTTACAACTCTTTATTTATTTATTTATTTATTTTTGCTGAGTTGTATTCCAATGCATGGATGCACCAGAATGTGCTGATCCATTCACTTATTGAAGGATATCTTGCTTGCTTCCAGTTTTTCAGTTATGTTTGATATAAACCTCCAAGTTTTTATAGAGACATAGATGTCAAATTAGTTGGTTAAATACTCAAAAGGGTGATTGCTATACTGCATGTTAAGACTGTTGGGCGCCTGGGTGGCTCAGTGGGTTAAAGCCTCTGCCTTCAGCTCAGGTCATGATCTCGGGGTCCTGGGATTGAGTCCTGCATCGGGCTTTCTGCTCAGCAGGCAGCCTGCTTCCCCCTCTCTCTGCTTGCCTCTCTCCCTATTTGTGATCTCTTTCACTCTGTCAAATATATAAAATCTTAAAAAAAAAAAGAAAAAGACTGTTCCTTTGTAAAAAAGACAGTCATACCATGTCCCCAGCTATTCCATTGTGCATTCTCATCAGTACTGGGTGAAATTTCCTTTTGTCCCCCAATCTCACCAGTAATGGAATTGTCAGTATTTTGGATTTTAGCCATTCTAAAAGGTGTGTTGCATGCCATTGCTTCACTTTGTAATTTCTTAATGACAAATTATGTACAGCTCCTTTTCATATTCATATTTGCCGTATGCATAACTTCTTTGGTGTAATGTCTCTTCAGATATTTTCCCTGCTTTTTACATTGCTTTCTTTTTATTATATTTTAAAATGTTCCTTGTATATTTTTGATATCAGATATATGATTTTCAAGTATTTTTTCTCACTTTGTGGCTTGTTTTTTATTCCCTTGAGAGGCATTCACAAATTAGATGTTTTTAATTTTAATAAAGTCCAAATTATCATTCTTCTCTTCTATTGATCATTTTGGGGTTTTATCTAAAACTCATCACAAATCACATTGTCTCCTAAATTTTCTCCAAAATTTCCCTACCCTTCAGGAGCCTAACAGTTTTCTGCTTTAAATTTATCTCTATAATCCATTTTAAGTTAATTTTTATGATACATTTAAGTTCTGTGCTTTGGTTCTTTGCATATTGTCATTGAATTTTTCCAGCACTGTAGGTTTAAAAGACTGTCCTTTCTCCATTGAACTATAGGTGCCCTTTTGTCAAAGATCAATTGATTTATATCTATTTTTTAATTCCCCACATGCTCTATTAATCTATATGTCCCCTCCACCCACTCTGGTATCACTTGGAATCATTTACTATATATTTATAGTAATTCTTAAAAGTAAGTAATGTTAATCTTCCAAATTTACTCTTTTTCAGTATTCGGTTGGATATTCTAGATTTTTGCCTTTCCATATAAATTTTAGAATCTGTTGATATCAGATACATTGATCAAGTTGGGAAGAATTGGCATCTTAACAATATTGAATCCACCAATCCATGAATGTACATTATTTATGTATATAGTTCTTTGATTTATTTCATCAAAATTTTATAGTTTTCCACAAATATATCCTACAGATATTTTATTAGATTTATAACCAAATATTTAATTTCAGTGCTATTTTTTTCCATTTCAAATTTCAATTGTTCAATGAACAATTTCCTTATACAGGAAAGCAACTGACTCTACCCTATTAACTTTGTTAATAGTTAATATTATACTATTAACTATTGGTATTGGAGTGGTAAGAGAGGGCATACTTACTACTTGGTTTTTTTCCCAATCTTAGTGGAAAATCATCTGGCTTCTCCTCTTTAAATATACTAACTATAGGAATTTTACAGATGTTCTTCATTGAGGAAGTTCCATTCTATTCCTTGTTTTTTTAAAGCTCTTATCATAAATAGGTGTTGGATCTTTGGTAAATTTTGGGGGGAGGGTCTATTGATATGACCTTATATTTTTTGTTTTTGTTTTTCATTCTTCCTCTTTAGTCTACTGTGGTAGAGTACTGATAACTTCTATTTACCTTATTTTTTTAAAGACCATTGTTTTAGAGCAGTTTTCGAATTACAACACAATTGACAGGAATGTACAGAGATTTCCTACATTATCATCACTCACCAGAACGGAATTTAAACAAACAAAACAAAACGAGGATGAATTTACATGGACAGATCATAATCACTCAACAGACATAGTTTATTTCAGGGTTCACTCTTAGTGTTAAATAAGGTTAGATAATCTATCATTATAATACCATATAGTGTACTTTCACTGTCCTAAAAGTCCTCTGTGCTCTACGTATGATCACTTCCCACCCACAACACTAGCAACCACTGACCTTTTCATTGTCTCCATAGTTTTGCTTTTACCAGAATGTCCTGCAGTGGGAATCATATAGGATGAAGCCTTCAAAGTTTGGCCTCTCTCACTTAGTAATATGCATTAAATGTTTCCCCATGTCTTAATAGCTCAGTTCTTTTTAGCACTGAATAGTATTCATTTTTTAGATGTATCACAGATTATTTATCCATTTATCCATTCACCCACTAAAGGACAACTTGGTTATTTCCTGATTTTGACAGTTATGAGTAAAACTGATATAAACATCCACATACAGATTTTTGTGTGAATATAAGTTTTTAACTCCTTTGGGTAAACATCAAGAAGCATGCTTATTGGATCATATGGTAAGAGTGTGGTTAGATTTGTAAGGAACATCTAAATTGTCCTCCAACATGGCTACATCATCTTACATCCATACCAGCAATGAATAAGTTTCTTCTTGCTCCACAACCTTGCCAACATTTGGTAATATCAGTATTCCAGATTTAGACCACTTGAACAGTTGTACAGTGGTGTCTCCTTGCTGTTTTAATTACATCTTCCTTGTGACATATGGTGTGGATGTATCTTTTCATATGCTTACATACTTGTTTTGGTAAGATGTCTATTAAGTCTTTAGCTCATTTTTAAATCAGGTTATTTATTTTCTTATTATTGAGTTTTAAGTGTCCTTTGTGTATGTTGGACAACAGTACTTTATCAAATATGTATTTTGCAAAAGTTTCCTAGTCTGTGGCTTTTCTTCTAATTCTCTTGATATTGTTTCTTGGGGAGCAGAAGTTTTTCATTTTAAGTAAGTCTACCTTATTAATTATTTCTCTCATGAATTGTGTTTTTGATGTTGTATCTAAAAAGGCATCAGCATATCCAAGGTCTAAGTTTCTCCTGTTATCTTCCATAATTTTTACAGTTTTGCCTTTTACATTTAGATCTATATTCCACTTTTAGTTAATTTTTGTGAAACGTATAAGGTTTGTGTAAGTTTTGTGCCAAGATACTTGGTTTTTTCTTTGTTCTTTTCTGTTTCTCTCTCCCTCTTTCTTTCTTTTCCTTCCTTCCTTCCTTCCTTCCTTCCTTCCTTCCTTTCTTCCTTCCTTCCTTCCCTCCTTCCTTCCTTTTTTTTTCCTTCATATATATGTCTACTTGTTCAGACAACATTTGTTGAAGAAACTATCTTTGCATCATAGCACTGCCTTTGCTCTTTTGTTTAAGATCAGTTCACTACATTTGGGGGTCTATTTCTGAGCTCTCTATTCTATTTCACTGATCTACTTGTCTATTGTTTTACTAAATAATGCTATTTTGGCTACTGTTGCTTTATAGTAAGTCTTGAAGTTGGGCAGGGTCAATTCTCAAAACTTGTTCTTCCTCTCCATAGTGTGTTGTCTATTCAGGGGCTTTTGCTTCTCTATATAACCTTAGAAACTATTGATATCTATAAAGTAACTTGCTGGGATTTTGACTAGGACTGTACTGAATCTATAGATTAAATGGAAAGAACTGATATCTTAGTAATATTGAGTTTTACTATCAATGATGGAATAGTCCTTCATTTATTTAGTTCTTTTTTAATTTTATTTTTCAAAGTTCTATAGCTAGCCTCATATAGATCTTGTATATATTCTGCTTGATTTATAGCTTATTTTATTTTTTGTCTACTAATGTATATTGTATTTTGTTTAATTTCTAAATCTGTGTGTTCCTTGTCAGTTTATAGTATGGTTTTGATATTAGGGTAATGATAGCTTGATAGAATGAATTTGGAAGTATTCCTTTTGCTTATATTTTCAGGAAGAGATTGTAGAGAATTAATAATATATTTTCCTTAAAAGTTTGGTAAAATTCACCAGTGGAAACATTTGGATGCAGTGCTTGTTTTTTGTAATGCTATTCAATTTTTAAAATTTATTAATATGTATAAGCCTATTCAGATCATTGATATCTCCTTGTGTGAGCTTTGCTAGTTTTTATCTTTCTTTTCGTTTTAAAGATTCATTTATTTTTTAGAGAGGGAGAGAGAGAGTGAGTGGGCAGGGGGACGGACCAGAAGGAGAGTAAGAGAAAGCCCCAGGCAGATTCTGTGCTAAGTGTGGAGTCTAACGCAGAGCTCAATCTCATAATCCTGAGATTACAACCTGAGCAGAAACCAAGAGTTATAATTCTTATATCCTTCTTTTTGTGAAAAGAGCGTGTAGTATCACACAAAGGTAACTAATCAGGAAGCTTTATTCATGATTTTATACTAAAAGGATTTGAAGAAACTTAAGAAAGAAAGGAAGAAGAAAGAAAAAAAGAAAAGGAAGAAAAGAAAAGAAAGTCAGGAATGGAGAGAAAAGAGAAAGAGAATAGTGACTCTGACTCGATTTCTGTTGTTTCTGTTTTTTAATAGCTGTTTTTAAATAACGCATTCTGTAACTTTTAAGACATCTATTTAAAAAAATACCAACAAAGCAAATCATATCCCAAAGACAAAACATGGGTTTTATGGCCTTTATCATGAAGCAAAAATTCAGGGAGTTTATGATTGTATATGGGAAAATAATAGATTTCTATTTTCATTTAATTCAAACTGAAATTTAGCATTTCCTTCAAGTATGAATGCAGGTAAAAATTAACTGTAATAAAAGCAGTAGCTGTGACTTTAGAACTTGAAATAAAAATCACACACATTTTTATATCACCTACAATCACTGCAGATTTTTGAAATATTACTGTTAATCAGTATTCTGAAATTATAGTAGTTCTTAGACCCATCCTTAACATCATTTTATTTGATACATTAATAAATAACCACAGATATTTTTGCATCAAAAATGTGATATATTAAAATAGCTTAGTAAGTGTTTTAGTAAATTATTACCCTTTGCAATCCAATGTACTCTGTGTCTTTAGAAATATGATTCCTGAAAAGAGGTACACAGTCTTAACTAGACTGAAGAAAGGTCCTTAGCATGAGTAATAAGGCATTTTATGCATACATACTAGGTTTTTTTTTTTTTAATTTTTTAAATTAACATATAATGTATTATTTGCCCCAGGGGTACAGGTCTATGAGTCATCAGGCTTACACATTTCACAGCACTCACCATAGCACATACCCTCCCCCAGGTCCATAACCTAACCACCCTCTCCCTACCCCTTCACTCCCCAGCAACCCTCAGTTTGTTTTGTGAGATTAGGAATCTCTTATGGTTTGTCTCCCTCCCAATCCCATCTTGTTTCGTTTTTTCCTTCCCTACTTCCCACCCTACCTCTCAAATTCCTTATATCTGAGAGATCATATGATAATTGTCTTTCTCTGATTGACTTATTTCACTCAGCATAATACCCTCTAGTTCCTTCCACATCGTTGCAAATGGCAAGATCTCATTTCTTTTGATGGCTGCATAGCATTCCATTGTATATATACACCACATCTTCTTTATCCATTCATCTGTTGATGGACATCTAGCTTCTTTCCATAGTGTCTTTCCATAAACATTTGGGTGCACATGCCCCTTTGGATGACTACATTTCTACATACTAGGTTCTTGATGGAAATTTTAAAATTATTATTATTAGGAATATTTTCCACAATAAAAACCACAGGTATTTGTCACTTGGTTAGTAGCACTAAAACAAAACAAAACAAAACAAAAACTCAGCGCCACCCTGAGTCATAGGATGTCATTTTCCTGTGTTCAGCATTCTGCCATTCCAGATGACCAAGGTACAGAGACCACAAGCTGTGTTACATAGACACACCACACAGACATTTCTTCCAAGGGGTCATGACAACTCCATAAACTTAGTCTAGGAAGGAGATCCAGATCTCTTCTGCTTTTGGATCCTCCAACTTTGCTGGATATTTGGAATTTTAAACAAATCATCTGTGCCCATCTCAAAGATAGGGCACAAGCAGAATTCAGAACATTCTCTTCAAAACCCAACAAATCTGTTTTCCTCACTTGCCTATGATTCTTATTCTCTTCCCTGAACAAGAAATGTTGGTCTTCTGTTTAGTGTTCTTTCCTGGAGGTACTTTAATTTCAGTAAGTTCAAGACTTTCAAAACATCAGAAGTTAGAAGGTCCTTTCCCCTTTCCTCCCCTCCTCTGATGCTTGCTGTGTTTATCTTTTCTCTGAGGCAAAGAATACTGAATATTTAGTTGATCGGCTATGGAAAAGGGCATTTGTAACATATTTTTCAGTAATTCTTTTGATTACTTTTCAAAATATTATCATGTTTTACTTTTTTTCATTTTTCTAATTACAAGAAATAATGTGCTTTTTCTAATATTTCAATATCTGGGGGTTTGCTTGTCCTAAAGATTGTCCTTGCCAGGGCTAGTCAATTCCCAATGAGAGTAAAGAATTCACCTACAAGTACACCTTTCATATGCAAACCAATTCAAAGCCCATACACCCACAATTACCTCTTTTATTCAACTCTTTCACTCTGGACCATTATTCATCTACCCTGCCCTAGGGGCAGGACAGGAAAACTAGGGATGGCATCTACATCCAGAGCCTGCTAAAATTATTCAAGCCAGCCAATCCTAACGCTATTTACCCTTTCTTGCTTTCCTATGGAAATGATAATAAAGTCTCTTGCCCAAGTTTTCCCCTCACTTTTTCTGCTTCCTGAAGAATCTGATGCTTGCTTTCCCATGTGGCCTTGCATTGTGATATGTGTCCTCATCTCTTGGGGACAAACCATCCTTTCAAATAGCAGGTGTTTCCTAATCTGTTGGCCTTAACCATAACTGAGTAATAATAAAACCTACATTTAAAAACATAAGTAAGGATAATTATGTATCTATCAAATAATACATCCATTAATTTTATTAGGCCAAGCTAACAGAAAATTTAAATGCTTTGTAAAAATATGTATTTCTAAGATGTTTGTTATCAATTGTCTAACAACCTTGAAAAAGTGAAATGACTTGCACTCTTTCCCATGCTTCTTGAGTATTTCCTCACATCTTAACAGTGTCTTGTAAAATAATTCATTATAAAATGTACAAGTATGCTGATATCAAAGAATTCTCCTTGTCAATGTGCATTTCTGATTTCTAGTGGTGCTAAGTATTTATCATTTATTTACTAGCATTTAAAAAAATCTCTCTTTAAAACTGCATATTTTTTCAGGAATTTATTTATTTATCACTATTTCAGAGCAAAACACAGTAAACTTAATTCTAACAACTTTTTAACAAATAGATGTTTCCAGATAAATGTCACTCTTCTTTCAATAATAGTTATGGGGTTTATTGTGGTGGCTATGTTTTTATTTCATTTTTTGTTTTGCTTTAAAGATTTTTATTTATTTATTGGAGAGAGAGGGGGAGAATTAGAGAGGAGGGTGAGAGGGAGAGAAAGCCTCAAGTGGACTCCCATTGAGCATGGAGCCCAAGGCAGGACCCTGAGATCCTGACCTGAACCAAAATCAAGAGTCAGGTGCTTAACTGATTGAACTACTCAGGCACCCTGATAGCTATGTTTTTAAATTTTATTTTCACAAGTCTATTATTTTTTTCTTTGTTTTCTACATTTGATGTTGTGATTGCAGAGCTCTTCACCACTAAATGCTTATATGGATTGTTACTTAATTTTCTATAGTATTATTTTATTTTTTACATCTAAATATCTAATCCCCTAAGAACTAGTGTTTTTGAGTGTTGTGCTAAATGAAGCCAAGGTTTGGCTCCCGATGTTTGTCCACTTATCTATAAGAAACAAACTAAAATAGAAGAAACTAAATAATAAATTCCACTTTTCACCAAAGCACATAGAGCATTACCCCATTTCTCTGTTTTCCTGTAACAAACACTGCTAACTGGTCTGAACCATGCTGAGTACATATGAACACGACTTCCCAAGACTTACTAGATATTAGGCTATATTATGACTGGGAAATAGCCAGTGACACAGAAGATACAGCATGTGTTTCTTCTAGATCAGGCTTGTGAACAGCTGGCAATGTAATCCTTAAGGGTTTCTCCATCTGGTGGCTGAATGTAGAGGATGTCATGGTATCCTAGAGGAGAGTGGTACCTGGAAATGTTAGAGGCAGTTAGTTAGGTTCTAACAGGATGACAGGATGCTTGGAGGCCAGCAAAGAGAAAGTCATGGCCAGCTACTGGGAAAGTCAGAGGCTTGTCATGGCAGCACTCCAAAACTAGAAACCAGATCAAACCAGACAGGCTCAAGATGGCAGACAAAATAGACTAGAATCCCCTGGCCAAATAAGGAAGAAAATGTGGGAAACCCTGTTACCCCAAAAATCCCTACCTCAAGTAATAAATATTCTTCTCCCTTGTTAACAACTGTCAAAAAAAGAAAGAAGCTTGAAGCACTGTGGGGGGAGGGAGAGCAGTTCTCACTCTTTCTTGAGCTTACCTTCACTCACATCCCCAGAGTATATTTTCACTGTAATAAACTTTCTCACTTGGGCCCCTCATCAGCTGTGTTGTATCTATCCTTGAATTCTTTCTCATGAAGAGACCAAGACCCTTCCACAGTATCTTTGGAATATGTTGGCTCAAGGCCTTAAGGCCCAGGGTCTCCCCAGTTCACCCAGCAAAAGCAGGATACCATTGATTTAGCATAATTGTTTTTCTCTGAATTTTTAAGTATTATTTAAATCCTGCTTTCAGGGTGCCTGGATGGCTCAGTTAAGTGTCTGTCTTAGGCTAGGATTATGATCCAAGGATCCTGTGATTCAGCCCTACAACAGGCTCCCATTCAGCAGGGAGCCTGCTTCTCCCTCTCCCTCTCTCTCTCTCTGTGTGCTCTCTCCCTCAAATAAATAATAAAATCTTAAAAAAAAAAAAAAAAAGCCCTGCTTTCTTTTTTTATTTTTTTTAAGATTTTATTTATTTGATAGACAGAGATCACAAGTAGGCAGAGAAGCAGGCAGAGAGAGAGAAAGAGAGAGAGAGAGGAGGAAGCAGGCTCCCTGCTGAGCAGAGAGACTGATGTGAGGCTCCATTCCAGGACCTTGGGATCATGACGTGAGCTGAAGGCAGAGGCTTTAACCCACTGTGCCACCCAGGCACCCCGCCCTGTTTTTTCATAGCTGAAAATTATCATTTGTGTGGAATATGGCTCAATGTTTTATGCTTTTCAATAATTTTATCTAGTACATGGTGACCTCTTTGTTATTTCAGATTAAAGCCTTTCCTCAGTTTTTCTATTTTCCACCTTCCTTTCACATTCTTATGTTCAACTAATTGTAATATATTGTTCAGACATAATAATTAGCCAAAAATACTGCTCTTCAGAACTTGTTCTCTATGGGATTTGGGGTCAAGATGACCTGATTTTAAATCAACCATCTAATAACTCCATTGCCTTGGGCAAATCAGTTAATGTCTCTCAGCATCAGTGTCCATATTGTCCCATTGTCCCTCACTTGTGTGTGTGTGTGTGTGTGTGTGTGTGCGCGCGCGCGTGAAGATAATGTTAGTTCAATTTTAAGGATTATGTATATGTCTTCTTTACAGAGAAACATTTACTAATCATTTTATCTAATGGGAGCCACCTCCTGTTGATGTATGTCTTAATCTTTTAGTTTCTTATTTGATAACATTTAAAATTTGGAATTTTTTCCTCCAAGAATGAAGGCATTATGAGGACTGGATTTTTTCCCTTCTTTCTTTCTCCTTTTTTCCTCCCCCCCCCTCCACCAACTATCCATATCCTTATTAGGTAATACAATTCCAAAAATAGGTGTTCAAGAAATATGTGAATTATTTTATCACCATACTTTCCCCCTTTACTACAGAATTTCTTTGTGTTCCTCATACTTCTTTTTCATTTGGCTTCACTATAGATTTTGGTTTTTGTCAATTTCTAAAACTCACTCCTCTAATAATCTATTTTTTTGGCATTATTTTCCTAACTCTGGCAATCTTCTAATATCTGTCTGAATTCTTATTTACTCTTTCATATCTTTCATTTCCTTAAGAGGACTAAAATGATATTGTCAAAAATATATCTTTTTTTCTGAGAATATAATCATTTCTCATTATTGCTCTTCATGTTTTGCATATAATTATTACCTTTATTTATTCAACTTTGTCATGGGTTCCATGTTGTCTTACATTGTTATTCACTGATTCATAAATGAGATCAAGTATTCCCAGGCCTGACCAAATGTTATGAATGAATTCTTTCAGTGTCTATTCTTTCTTTCACTTTATCTTAATGTTCATCTTAATATTCATAAAGTCCTCCTATGATCTTAAGATGATACATCATATATATGTATATATATATGCACACACACATATATACATATACATATATACATATATATTATGTACATATTTTAAATTTACATCTATCTATCTATGTAACCATTTATCTATTATCTACCTTTTGTTTAAACTTTCAGATAATGTAGGAAATAAATTCGTGCCAAACATTTTCATTAGGGGACCCTCTTTTTGCCTGATTTTTCGCTCTCATTGCCCCAGGAATGATCTTTCCAAATCTAGTATAACATAGGTTAAATTTTTACATTCTATCCACTAGTGTGGAAAATAAGCAATTTTTTTTTTCTAACAGCATCTTGGCAAGCTCAGAAACTTATATTTCTGCTGATAGTAGTATAAAACAAAGCCAAAAGTTAACAACAAACACTAAAACCTTTCAGTTGAAAAAGACATCTGAGCTGTTTTTCAGGTTTGAGATAGTTTCACAGGATCTGAGGCTCTTTTTCAAGTGCTCTCTCTTTATTTATACCATAACACCTCCTCTAATCTAGTCTCTCTTTTGCCTACACATTACTATTTTGGTGGTTTGCTTGTATGGATTATCAGAAAGGAATCACAGCCTTCTGGTTTCTATTTGGGTTGCTACTGGAAATCTAGAAAGATTAAGGGAGAAAGAAGAATGAATTTGAGGATATTTATTCCTCTGATCCCTCCCTGCTAAATCACCTTGGCCCATTACATCTCCAGTAGTAGCCCTCTATAACAGATCATCTTCCAGACTGTGGTAACAGCTCCATTCTCATTCTCCTTCAGGTCTGAGGAATAATAAAGATATTGCCAGCTCTAAAATTCTGCACTATTTCCTCTGCTTTTCCTACATCCAGCCAATGTCTTGGCATACAGCTCTATTTATTTATTGATTAATGCATTTACATATGTATTTACTTATATTGAGGTAAAACTGACATATACCTTTATATTAGTTTCAGGTGTACCACGTAATTATTCAATATTTATATTACATAGTTCTTTTTAAACTGTCCTTTAATTACCCAATTTGAAAATGTAATCTTTTTTTTTTTAAGATTTTATTTATTTATTTGACAGAGATCACCAGTAGGCAGAGAGGCAGGCAGAGAGAGAGGAAGCAGGCTCCCCCCTGAGCAGAGAGCCCAATGCGGGACTCAATCCCAGAACCCTGGGATCACGACCTGAGCTGAAGGCAGAGGCCTTAACCCACCAAGCCACCCAGGCACCCCTGAAAGTGTAATCTTTATCTGCTGAGTCCCTGACTGTTACAGGTAAATTATTTTTTCTCCAAAACCAAGTCTTAGAATAGGGTAATTATCAAGTACTCTTATGGTGAAGTGGAAAGGATGTCACCACTATTGTGCTGACCTTTGAATTCTCAATTCCTTAGTGGAATGATTATTTGATGCATCTGGTAACAGCTTACATCGCTATAATCTGTTACTCAACTCTTTAACTGATAAAATTTGGGATCTGATCTGTAACAAGAGTGGAAAGTACTGGCTGCACCAACCCAGATCTAACCCTCCATTTTTTAAAAATAGAATTTATTTTTTACAGCAGTTTTAGTTTCACAACAAAATTGAGGGGAAAAATACAGAGATTCCCTATGTACATACCCTCTGCCTTCGCACATGCATGACCTCCCATGAGATCAACATCCCCCACCAGACTGGTGCATTTATAACAATTGATGAACCTACACTGACACATCTTCATTACCCAAAGTTCACAGTTTAAGTCAGGGTTCACTCTCAGTACTGTACATTCTAAGGTGTTGAGGGTTTAATTAAGCTACTCCATAGCACTGCTGCTTCAACATCCATTTTTGTGTGGCCAAGTGGCCTGTAGGGGCCTTGAACTGCCACTAGGCCTTCTGATGAGCACATGCCCTAGATAATTGCCACAGAGTTACAGGTTCTGATATGACTCTCAAACTGCCCTTGTGCTAAGCACTTTCCCTTGCCTCTTAGGGCCTTCTTTAAATAAGATCCCTGCAAAGCTTCCCAAAAGCTGGCTCTTTTAAAATTTGAACTGACCAATCTGGCCTCAGCCCAGGAATCCCAAAGAACCTTAACCACAGACCATCATAAAGGCATGTAACCAAGATCCTGCCCCAGTCTTTCTGCCTGCACCCCGCCCTAACCTCATGTGGTCCTTCAA
Source organism: Mellivora capensis (assembly GCA_004024625.1). Lineage (NCBI taxonomy): Eukaryota > Metazoa > Chordata > Mammalia > Carnivora > Mustelidae > Mellivora > Mellivora capensis. The sequence goes on from PISX010006893.1 coordinate 37,067, forward strand.
GGTGTGCTGTGTACCTCCTTCAGTACCTGTGAGTAACAAAATACTGTTTTTCACTTCTCCTTATGGTCTTTTGTTGAACACTGGCTCACCATTCAAGGTCTCAGGGTTCTACTTAACAAATGTTATTTTAACAAAGTCACAACATAAGGATTTAGACAAATATATTATGGCATGGACAAATATATAATGGCATGTATCAACCATTATAATTTTGTGCAGAGTAATCTCACTGCCTTAAAAATCCTCTGTCCTGCTTCTGATCATCCCTCCATCCCTCTTAGGCCCTGGCAATCACAGATCATTTTCCTGTTTTGCAGGTTTTCCTGTAGTTGGAATCCTATAGTATGTAGCTCTTTCAAACTGGCATCTTTCACTTAGAGGAAACTTAAATGCATATTATTAGGTCTTGTCATAACCTGATAGCACATTTCTTTTAGTTCTGAAAAATATTTCATTGTCTGGATGTACTAGGTTATTTATCCATTCACCTACTGAAGGACTTCGTGGTTGTTCCAACTTTTGCAATTATAACTAAAGCTTCTATAAACATCTGTGTATAGGTTTTGGTGTGGGAATGAGTTTTTTTATCCCTTTGGGAAGGCAAAATGCCAAGTGATTGCTGGATCATATGGTAAGAGTATGTTTTATAAGTTTTATAAGAAACCACCAACTGTACTCCAAAGTGGTTGTACCATCTTGCATTCCCACAAGCAGTTAAAGTTTCTGTTGTTCTACCATCCTCACCAGAATTTAGTGTTGTCAATGTGTTGGATTATGGTCATTCGAAGAGTTGTAGAGTACTTTCTGATCATTGTTTTAATTTCCATTTCCCTAATGATATATAATATGGAGCATATTTTTAAATATTTTTTTAAGATTTTATTTATTTATTTGACAGAGAGAGATCACAAGTAGATAGAGAGGCAGGCAGAGAGAGAGAGAGGGAAGCAGGCTCCCTGCTGAGCAGAGAGCCCGATGTAGGACTCAATCCCAGGACCCTGAGATCATGACCTGAGCCAAAGGCAGTGGCTTAACCCACTGAGCCACCCAGGTGCCCTGTTTTATTTTGTTTTGTTTGCCATCTGTACCTCTCCTGTAGCCAGATATCTGCTAATCTGCTAAGGTCTTTGGCCATTTTTTAATTGGGTCGTTTTCTTATAAGAGTATATTATATATTATAGAGTAATTTGAGTATTTTGTATATTATAGGTAACGGTGCTTTATCAACTGCCACTTTTGAAAATCTTTTCTCCTGGTATGTGGCTTGTCTTTTCATTCTATCAACAGTGTCTCTTAAAAAGCAGAATTTTAAAAATTTTAATCAAGTCCACCTTATCAATTATTTTTTACATGGATTGTACCTTTAACAGTAATTCAAAAAGTCATTACACCCAAAGTCATCTAGATATTTTCCTAAATTATCTTCTATGTGTTTTATATCTTTGAATTTACATGTTCTACCATCTATTTTGAGTTAATTTGTGAAAACTGTAAGGTCTGTGAGTAGAGTCATCTTTTTGCATATGGATATCCTTTCTCCATTGTATTGCTTTACCCTTTTGTCCAAGAACAGTTGAATATATTTATGTGGGTCTATTTCTGGTTTCTCTATTTAGTTCTGTTAACTAATTTGTCTGTTCTTTCACCAGCATCATACTATCTTGATTACGGTAGTTTTATACTAAATCCTGAAGTCCATAGTCCAACTTTGTTCTTCTTCCGTTTTTTGTTGGCTACACTGTCTTTTGCCTCTCCATAAACTTTAAAATCAGTTTGATAATATTACTTGTCTGAATTTTGTTTGGGATTATCTTGAATCTATAGTACAAATAGATAAATCCCAATTGGTTGTGGCCCAGGATTATTTTGATACGTTGTTGGATGTGATTTGCTAATATTTTGTTGAAGATTTTTTTATCTATATTCATGGTAGATATAGGTCTATATTTTCTTTTCTTGTAATGTCCGACTAGTTTGGTAATAGAGTAGTGCTGGCCTCATAGAATGAGTTAGGAAATATTCCCTCTGTTACTTTCCTCTGAAGGAGATGGTAGATAATTGATATAATTTATTATTTTTTTAAAGATTTATTTCTTACAGAGAGAGAGAGAGCCCATGTGCTGGGGGGAGGAGCAGAGGGAGCAAGAATCTCAAGCAGACTCCATACAGGAGTGCAGAGCTCTATGCAGGGCTTTATCTCATGACCCTGAGATCACTACTAAACCCAAACCAAGAGTCTCACACTTAATCAACTGCGCCACCTAGGTGCCCCAATATAATTTATTTCTTAATTGTTTTGTGGAATTCTCCAGTGAACCTATCTGAACCTGGACTTTCTGTTTTGGAAGGTTATTATTTATTCAATTTCTTTAGTAACTATAAGTCTATTCAGATTGTCTACTACTTCTTGTGTGAGTTATGGTAAATTGTGTCTTTCAAGGAATTGGTCCATTCCAACTAGGTAACCAAATATGTGGGGATAAGTGTTGTTTAAAATGTCCTTTTTTATCCATTTAATATCCATGGGAACTGTAATTATAGATCCTCTCTCATTTCTGAAAATAGTAGTTTGAGTTCTCTTCCTTTTTCTTCCCCATTTGTCTGTCTATAGGATTATTGATTTTATTAATCTCTTCAAAGAACAAACTTTTGATTTCATTTATGTTCTCTATTCCTTTTCTGATTTCAATTTCACTGATTTCTGCTGTAACTTTTATCATTTATTTTCTTCTGCTTCCTTCAGATTAATTTGCTCTTATTTCTCCAGTTGCCTAAGGTAGACACTTAGAACATTTACTTTTAGATCTTTCTTCTCTTCAAATATATTCATTTTATGCTAAGAATCTCCCTCTAAGGACTATTTTTGCTACATTCCACAAATTTTGATAAATTGTGTTTTCCTCTCCATTTAGTTCAAAAAATTTAAAATTTTTCTTCAGATTTCTATTTTGATTTGTGTTATTTAGAAATGTGTGGCTTAATCTCCAAATATTTTGGGTTTTCCATCTGTCTTTCTGTTACTGATTTCTAGTTGAATTCTATTGTGCTTGGAGAACTGACATTGTACATTTCTATTCTTTTAAGTTTCTTAATGCATTTTTATGGCTCAGAATGGGTTCTACCTTGGTGAATATTATATGTGAGTTTTCAAAGATTATGTATTATTGTTGGATAAAGTAGCCTATAGGTGTCCATTATGCCCAGCTGATTGATGATTCTATTGATCTCAACTATGTTCTCACTGATTTTCTGCCTGTTGGATCTATCCATTTCTTACATAGGAGTGTTGTAGTTTTCAAATATAATAGTGAATTCATCTATTTCTATCAGTCTTTGCCTCAATCATTTTGACATGTTAAGTATTAATTATATCTTCTTGGAGAATTGACCCTTTTATAATTATGTAGTATCCCTCTCTCTTTATTCCTTATAATATTCCTTGCTCCATCAGAATTTAATGTAGTAACCCTTTTTTATTAATATTAGGATGGTGTGTTTTTTTTCCATCCATTTACTTTAACTTATACGTGTTTTTACATTTAAAGTGGATTTCTTGTAGACAGTATATAGCCTTATTTTTTATTCACTTTGGCAATTTCTTTTAATCAATGCTTTTAGACTAGTAACATTCTAAATGTCTATTGATAAAGGTGGATCAATATTTACCATATTTGCTACTGTTTTAATTTGTTGGCTTTGTTCTTTCTTTCTATTTTGTCTACCACTTTCCTCCTGTCTTTTGTGGTCTTAAGTGAGTATTTTATATAAATCTATTCTATCTCCCTTATTAGCATATCAGGTATATTTCCTTTTTTAAAAAAACTTTTTTTAGTGATTTCCCTAGAGTATACAATATACATTTAAAACTAATACAAATCTATTTTTAAATAACACTATATTGCTTCCCTGGTAGCGAGGGTATCTTATGAAAAAATAATCCTAATTTCTCTCTCCTGTGCCTTGTGTCATTATTATCATTCATTTTACTTACACATAAGCATACAAAGCATATATACATACATAAGTACATACATAAGTATATAAAATTGAATAAGTTGTTATTATTATTTTGAGCAAGTTGTTAATATTAGATCAATCAAGAATAAGAAAAAGAAATATTTTTTTTATTTTCCCTTCACTTATCGCTTATCTGATGCTCTTCCTTTCTTTACATAGATCTGTTTCTAATCCATGTCATACTTCTTTTAACATTTCTTGTAATGCAGATCTTTTTCTTTTTCTTTTTTTTTAGATATTTATTTATTTGTTTATTTGACAGAGAGAGAGCAGGAACACAAGCAAGGGGAGTAGGAGAGAGAAAGCAGGCCTCCTTGCAGAGCAGGAGCCAAATGTGGGGCTTGATTTCAGAATCCTGGAATCATGACCTGAGTGCAAGGCAGAGGCTTAAGGCCTGAGTCACCCATGCTCCCCCTGTAATGCAGATCTACTACCAATTTTTTTTTCTCAACCTTGAAAAGAAAGATTGAGAAACAAATTTAGTAGTAGAAATCTTTTTTCTTTTCCTTCATTTTTTTTCTTTTCTTTTATTTATTTATTTATTTATTTGTCAGAGAGAGAGGGAGAGAGAGAGAGCGAGCACAGGCAGACAGAGTGGCAGGCAGAGGCAGAGGGAGAAGCAGGCTCCCTGCCGAGCAAGAAGCCCGATGTGGGACTCCATCCCAGGATGCTGGGATCATGACCTGCCCCAAAGGCAGCCGCTTAACCAACTGAGCCACCCAGGCGTCCCCTTTGCCTTCATTTTTTTATAGGATAATTTCACAGAATACAGGAGTCTTGTTTTGGATGGGTGTGTGTGTGTGTGCACGCGCGCACTTCTCTCAACTCTTTAAAATTTCACTCCCTTTCTTCTTGCTTATATGGTTTCTAAAGAGAAGCTGGATATAATTCTTATATTTGCTCAACTAAAGATGAAATGTGTTTTCTCCTCTGGCTTCTTTAAAGATTTTTTTTCTTTATCTTTGGCTTTTTGTAGTTTTAAGTTATGGCCATGTGTAGATTTTTGTCATTTATCCAGCTTGATGTCCTCTGAGCTTTCTCAGGCTGTGGTGTGATATCTGACATTAGTTTGGGGAAATTGTTAGTTGATATTGTTTCAAATACTTCTTTTTTTTTTTTCTTTTTGTTTATTTTCCTTTATGGTATTCCTGTTACATGTACATTACACATTTTGTAGCTGTCCCACAGTTCTTGAACTTTCTGTTATTTCTTTCTCAGTATTTTCTTTTCTCTTTGTTTTTCAGTTTTGGAAAGTTTTGTTAATATATCTTCATGTTCAGAGATTCTTTTCTCATCCATGTCTAACCTACTAATAAGCCCATCTAAGGCATTCTACAGATCTGCTACAGTGTTTTTTTAATCTCTAGTACTCCTTTTTGGTTCGTAGGATTTCCATGTCTCTCTTCACATTTCCGACCTATTCTTGCATAATGTATATTTTACCCATTAGAGCCCTCAGCATAGTAATTGTTGCTTTTGCTTTTTTAATTCCTAATTTAATAAGTCTAATATCTTTGCGATGTCCGAATCTTTTTCTGATGCTCACTTGGTGTCTTCAAACTGTGTTCTTTATCCTTTAATTTTAATCCTTTTTATCTTTATCCTTTAATTTTAATCCTATCCTTTAATCCTTTTTAATTTTTTTTTTTTGGATCACTGAGCATGACATGCTTGTTAAAAGGAACTGCTATAAATAGACCTTTATTAATGTGGTGGTGAAGTATAATGGGAAGCTCCCCATTGTTCTATAGTCCATTGATTAAGTCTCAGTCTGTTATTAAGCCTATGCCATTGGACTGTGAACTTTACAATGCTTTTCTCTCCTGTCTGTAGGTGGAGCAGAAAGTCTAGATTTGGCTGGAGTTAGATATATCTCTCATCCCAAATGGAAGGTTATTAAGGCTGGCTGGAGTTGATTATTTCCCTTCTCCCAAGTCTGTTGCACTCTGATAAAACCACAGCAGGTTAGGTTCTTGTTAAATAGTTTCTCCTGAAGGCAGCCTCTGCTAAGAATAGGATGCTCTGGCATTTTTTTTTTTTTCAAAATTGTTCATTTTTTTTTTATCTCCCTGCTGGAAGCATGAAGTTTTTCTACAGTGTTCACTGTGAACCAAGTAGAACTCCAGGATATAAATCACAAAAGTATTGGAACCATCAGATGACCAGGTTCCCTTGGAGTATTTACGCCTCACTGAGCCAACAGCAATTTGTCAGTTACATTTCAAGTTTCCTAGCCTGGCACTGGTTCCCATGGAACTTTTCCCTCACCTCAGCCAAGCTGTAATTCTTTGTATATGCCTGTCTGTCTCTCCAACTTAGGAAGAGCAGTTTGCCCTGTGACTTTACTTCGCTTATTCACCTAATAGGATGTAACAGTGACCTCCAAGTTTCTCACATCCTGGTGCTGGCTTTTGGAGTTTGGCTACTGGAGTTTGGCTTTCTCAGCAAGGCAAACACCTCTTCTTCCATCCAGTCTATGGCTAATTATGGTCATTTCCTAACTTGCTATAGAATATCTCATCTTTGGACAGAATGGCTCTTTCCAGGTTTCTATCTCTTTTCAGTAACTTTTCTAATTCACCCAGGGTAGTATACAGAACACTAAGAGGTGAGGGTTCAGAAGAGCTAAGAAATCCATATTTGATAGAGATCTTTGACTTAGTGACTATATATTTATCCCCATCCATTTCTTTTTTTTTAAAGATTTTATTTATTTATTTGACAGAGAGAGAGATCACATGTAGGCAGAGCAGCAGGCAGAGAGAGAGAGGGAAGCAGTCTTCTGCTGAGCTGAGAGCACAATGCAGGGCTCGATTCCAGGACCCTGAGATCATGACCTGTGTCAAAGGCAGAGGCTTAACCCACTGAGCCACCCAAGTGCCCCTAGCCTCCTCCATTTTTTTTTTCAAGATTTTATTTATTTATTTGACAGACAGAGATCACAAGTAGGCAGAGAGGCAGGCAGAGAGAGAGGAGGAAGCAGGCTCCCCGCTGAGCAGAGAGCCCGGATGCAGGGCTTGATCCCAGGACCCTGGGATCGTGACCGGAGCCAAAGGCAGAGGCTTTAATCCACTGAGCCACCCAGGCATCCCGCCCCTCCATTTCTAAACCACCAAGTGAGAGGTAGGTTACTCTAGTCCCATGACAAATACAAGGATTTTTCTAATGGGCTTTCAGTATTCCTGGGCTCCATTAACTGAATCTATACTTCACAGAAGAATGTTTGAACTGCCTCCACTCTAACCCATTTCTGAGATTATAATGTTGAAAAATATACATGAACCTAATACTTTATGGGAGAAGAAACTTCATATGTCATTGGCTTCATGTATAGTTTTCGAAAAAAGATATATTACACTCATTTCTATTTGACTTGTCCTCTGATCTAGTTAACCATCATGTCCATATATAATCAATTTTCTTTCTTATTTTATTAGCCAATTTGGAGGGGACTAAAATTTTCTCATTTAGCTGAGATTTTATCCTTGATTTAGGAGATCTACAGAGAGCTGTTTGTGCTATGATAGGAATAAATTTATTCAGGGGAAATACCTGTTGCTTGCAGACTCTGTTGTAATGGGTGTACATATTTTTGTTCCTCTATTTTTCAAAAATTTGTTGATTTTTTTGAGAGAGAGAGAGAGAGAGAGAAATTGGGCCCCCCCTTGCTGTGCTCTGTGCTCAGCTTGGAGTCTGCTTGAGATTCTCTCTCTCCTTCTGTCCCTTCCTCCAATCACTCTCTCTCTAAAATAAATAGATAAAATCTTTTTTAAAAGGGTATGATTTAATATTGTCTAATATTTGAAAGGCATCTATTAACATACTAGGAAATCGCCTATATAAGGAAGTACAACGTGCGCATTATTTTCCCCCATACAATCCCATAGAAAAACTTGAAGTTGATTTCACAAACCATATGAAATGGTTTAGCTCCTTCAAAGTAATTGTATTTTTTAAATTTTCTTACTGAATTCTAAAAAAGTTTATCTCTTTTTAAAGCTGTGATCATGGGGTTCAGACAACTATTCTCCTGAAAATTGTTCTAAAATATTATTACTAATAATCTTTTAAGTAAGAATTAACCAAAGGTTTTATTTAATTCAATTCTTCAACCTTCTCCATTCCTTAGCCTCCTCCCTTCACTGGTTTCTATCACTAGGCTCACAGTGAGATGAAATAATAAAGAAATATTCTTCCATGTGCACCACATAGAATACTACTTCATGTCCCTTTAGAACTCACACTGTTTTCTTCATAAATTTAATATATCTTATATACCTTTCTGGCAGGTGTTGAAAAATCCTACTCCCTGCTTATAGAAAAGTCGTGTTTCACAGTTAGAAATGGAATGGAAATGGAGGGTTATATTTCACTGGAACAAATACATGTTTAAGCTAGTAATTACCATTTATAGTGCTGTCCTTAAAATGTCTAACAGCCCCTAGGCTTGCCTGCACCATTCATGCTAATTCACAGACAAGAATTTCCAAATGATAATAAACCTTATAAATCTTTCAAAGTGATCACAAAGACACTCTTTGTGAAACTATAAAAAAAACATTAAATTGTCAATGGTAATACTTTGTGCATGGACATATCTTAAACTCATGGACTTATATCATTTAGCAACAGGAACTTAATATGCTACATAAGTAGCAAGCACTGTGTAATTATCCCCATTATCAAAAGGGACAGACAGAGTGTCAGAAAAATGAAGCAGCTACCAAGAGGACATACAAAGAGAACTCATGTATTTCACAAAGAATTTTTTGTTTGTTGTGAAAAAGACAGTGATGAAAGAAATTAATAATTATTGAGTGCTTACCAGGAGCATCTGTGACACCTGGTTATCTTTGGTACCTTGTTTTTATTCTCAATGCCAGTCATATTTCATTATATTGTAATGTCATGGGTACATTTTATTATCTTCAAACCTCAAATTTAGTGCATATTGTATGATAAGAAATTTTATATTCCACTAAACTTTATAACACCAAAAAAGTTTTCCCATTCCTCCCTTCTCCTGATTTTTACTCTTTTGATGTTGTTAAAGATGAAATTCTCATAATGACTTATTTGTTCAATAACGCTTAGAACACTGTCATATGACAAATATGGCTCATAGTTACATACCTCTTCATATTTATGGGCCTTAATTCCCTTATCTGTAAGTTGAAGATATTTGGTTAGTTTATTCCCAAGACCCATTCTAGTCCAATATTCAATAGTTTATAACTGTGTTGTTCCAGTCATTACCCCCCTTCTATATGGCAGCTTCCCAGTCAAAAAAGAAAAAGCAGTATTACTCTATCTTGTACACTTTAATTCCTCATTCATCCCTTTCATACAGAACCAAATTGCTCTTTAAATGATAATACTAGTTTTATTTAATAATGTGTTGAAATAAAAAAAAAATCCAGTAACACAGATTACTACTGCAACCCATTCAAACCACTTAAACTAATAATGGGAAAATAATGGTTTCTTAAAGTGATACTGGACAAAAGTGTATCTCACTCACTCTACTTTGGTAAGTGAAACAGAAAAGGAGGTTTATTTTATTGAATGTTAGTAGTTACAGTTTAGCATCATTATTACATAATAGGGAATATCTGCTTTGGAAAGAAATGTACTAAATTCCCATGTGTACAGGAGATAGTATTTGTCCTAAAATAATCAAAATCTGTAGTTTCAACAAGGTGCTACCTACTAGAATTTTACCCTGATAATAATTTAAAATTTCATTCCTGGAGCATAATAGAATAATAGTCACTTATATACACCAATTCTTTTAATGAATATGTCAAAATTTTTATTATAGTTAGTAATATAACATTTTACTTTAGAAAAGCCCATTGCTTTATCCAGTTTCACCATTCCCTTTGTACCACAACTTAAATATATCTTTGTAAAATTTATATTTTCAGAGAACACTTCAGAATAATATCATATATTCTTCCTTAGTACCTTGGGCATTTGTAAATATTATTTCATTTTGGGCTTTTCTTTTTCCCCTTTAAATATTGATGCTTAATTTATCAATAAGTAAGTAAGCAAAAACCTTATCTAAACTTTTGGCCAGAATATCTGGCTTCAGGGAATGGTTTTCCATTTTACTGATATTCAAACAATGTACTTCGTGTTAAAGCTGCAAAATAGTTCAGGCTGTAACAATTTATAATAAAGAGTGTATGCTACCTGCCAATGAATTTATCAATGACAAAATTATATGATGTGCCTTCTAAAAGAATGTGCCTATTGTTCAGTACAGGTTAACTCATTCAATAAATAAAAGAGGAAACAAAATAAATTGTACATATATTCCTGTTTTACAGTTAGAGATTGTTAAATAAATGGGCCAAAGAGGGCCCTTGTGTATTGGCCTACATGGATACATGCTGCTTGTTCCTGGCAGACAGGACTATTAGGACAAAGCTTATTGGTGCCAAAATCAAATTCCTACATATCAAATCAATTTAAATATAGTCTAAATAAACATATTTTTAGCTATTTAGAGTCTACCAACTTTGTATACACCACAAAACTGTGCTTAATATCTGATAATCATAGATAAGACAAACCCTTTGGTTATGAAAACCCCAAACTACAGATAGCCTCTAGAGCAATGATCTGGAAACTCTCCAACTTGCTGCTGAGCGACACTGAGACACATTTGCCCCCTCTGTGATCTTTCCTTTTCTGGGGAGGTCTACTTTCTTCGCTACTTCTCCTTCCATGTGGTTCCTCTTGCCACTGTCTCTGGAAAGCCTTTTCCTAAGAGAAAATTCACCTCTCATACATCTCTGTCCAAGGACTGACCAATGAATCTTGCTATGTATTACTACGTCTCCTGGTCCTGTCTCTTCCTTGATCAATTCCAAAATCCTCAAGATTACCTCACAGTAATATACATTTCAAATTACATAGTTTCTAGGTCTTGATCTAACACTCAGAAACTAAGATGAGTAAGAAAATATGAATTATTTAATTAAAGTACTATCTATGAATTCCTAAGTGGAAAACAAAAATGTAATGACAGCTATTTTAGAAATACGGCAAGGTGGCAATATTTTATACTTGTTTATTGTCTGGAATTTCATTGAATGGAACAATCCAAGGATAAATATTTTGCAGGAGAAGATTTTATAAATATTTAAAATTATAAAGCAGAACACAAAATGGACCTCTTGTCCTCCTCCACAAATTTAAGAAAGAAAAGTAGGGAGGAGAAGAAGGAAGAGTAAAATCAAACACAACCTTTATATGCCAGTATGGGAAAATTAATAAAACTGAAGAAGTTTAATTAAAGACAATAGTGTCTTAAGTCAAGAACCTCAAAAATAAAAATAAACACAGATATTTTAATTTTCCTATAGTAATTAAAACATTTGATTTTATACTAATACAAAAGTCTTTGTAAAAAGGAGACTGCTTTAATACTAAAATTTCAAAACACTATTTGCATGTCCATCCAGCTGCTATTCTGATCATTCATACTTATCAGCTCAATTATTTTCCTTTCAGAGAAAAAAGAAAGCCATAGGGAGAAATGTTTAGTGATTAATGTTGCAGTTTTCAGGGGCAATTATATTACACACATTTTTTTTTTCTGGATTCTTTTTGGGAGACAAAAATAAAAGTAAAGCAGGTGGAAATAAATATCAACTTTAAAATTGTGAAATTTGGGTTAGAAGACTAAATTTTCCTGTCTGTGAACATTGGAGTTATAAAGAGAGTCTAGCAGGTCTGCAAAAAGTATGCTTATCCCATCCATTCAGCCTAGAGTCTTCCTCTCATACAAGTATTCTTATGTAAATATTAGGCAAAAGCTTAAGGTTGACTCCAATAGTTAAAATCAAAGGTTTTTAAAAAGAAAATATTCAGGTCAAGATGGTGGAGGAGTAGCAGGCTGAGATGACATCAGGTAGCAGGAGTTCAGCTAGATACTTATCAAACCATTCTGAACACCTACAAATCCAACAGGAAATTGAAGAGAAGAAGAGCAGCAATTATAGAAACAGAAAACTGACCACTTTCTGAAAGGATTTCTTCTTCTAAAAAATTTGGGATACAACTTCTTGTAATAGATCAAAATATACCCTAACCCTAGCACAAGGTTTGTTCTAGTCTGCAGCCTGAGCAAATTCTCTCCACTTTCTTTTTCTTTCTTTTCCCAACCAACTTATATTATCAACTCCTTTTTTAGAATTTTTTTTACATTTTCATCTTTACATTCATATTCCATCCATTCATAATGTTTACCCTCATTTCTTTGTGTGTGTGTGTATATATATATATATATATATTTCTTTAAAAATTTTAATGTAGTTCCTTTTATGAGACCAAAATACTCCCAAAACCAAGTGGGTGGCTCTGTTCTACTCACCAGTCTAATATATATATTTTCTTTTTATTTATTTTTTATTTTTTTAACTTCTTTTTACCCCCTGTTTTTGCCCCATGATTTGGGGTCTCTTCTTATTTTGTTAACATGCATTTTCTTGGGGTCCTTGCCACCCTTTTAGTATTTTATTCTCTCCTTCATATATTCTTATATGGATAAAATGACAAGGTGGAAAAACTGACCACAAAAAAAAAAAAAAGAAAGAAAAAGAAAAAAAAAACCAACAACAAACAAGAGGCAGTACCAAAGGCTAGGGACCTAATCAATACAGACATTGGTAATATGTCAGATCTAGAGTTCAGAATGATGATTCTCAAGGCGCTAGCTGGGCTCGAAAAAGGCTTGGAATATATTAGAGAAACGCTGTCTGGAGAAATAAAAGCCCTTTCTGGAGAAATGAAAGAACTAAAATCTAACCAAGTTGAAATCAAAAAAGTTATTAATGAGGTGCAATAAAAAATGGAGGCTCTTACTGCTAAGATAAATGAGGCAGAAGAGATAATTAGTGATATGGAAGACCAAATGATGGAGAATAAAGAAGCTGAGCAAAAGAGAGACAAAGAACTACTGTACCATGAGGGGAGAATTCGAGAGATAAGTGATACCATAAGATGAAACAATATTAGAATAAATGGGATTCCAGAAGAAGAAGAAAGAGAGAGGGGAGCAGATGGTATATTGGAGCAAATTATAATAGAGAATTTCCCTCATATGACAGTTGGAACAAGCATCAAAATCCAGGTGGCACAGAGAACCCCCCTCAAAATCAATGAGAATAGGTCCACACCCCATAATCTAATAGTAAACTTACAAATCTTAGTGACAAATAGAAAATCCTGAAAGGAGCCCGGGACAAGAAGTCTGTAACATACAAAGGTAAAAACATTAGATTGGCAGCAGACTTATCCACAGAAACCTGGCAGGCCATAAAGAACAGGCATGATATATTCAGAGCACTAGATGAGAAAAAACATGCAGCCAGGGATATTACATCTACCTAAGTTATCATTGAAAATAGAAGGAGAGATAAAAAGCTTCCAGGACAAACAAAAGCTAAAAGAGTTTGTAAACACCAAACCAGCTCTATAGAAAATATTGAAAGTGGTCCTCTAAGCAAAGAGAGAGCCTAAAAGTATTAGATCAGAAAGAAACAGAGACAATATACAGTAACAGTCACCTTACAGTTAATGCAATGGCAATAAATTCATATTCAATTCAATTCAAAAGTTACCCTGAATGCAAATGGGCTAAATGCCCTAATCAAAAGACACAGAGTATCAGAATGGGTAAAAAAACAAAACCCATCAAAATGCTGTCTACAAGAAACATTTTAGACCCAAAGACACCTCCAGATTTAAAGTAAGGGGGTGGAAAATCATTTACCATGCTAATAGACATCAAAAGAAAGCTGGGGTGGCAATCCTTATATCAGATCAATTAGATTTTAAGCCAAAGACTATAAAAAGAGATGAGGAAGGACACTATATCATACTCAAAGGATCCGTCCAACAAGAAGATCTAACAGTTTTAAATATCTATTCCCCTAACATGGGAACAGTCAACTACATAAGCCAATTAATAACAAAATCAAAGAAACACATTGACAATAATAGTAGAGGGCTTTAACACCCCCCTCACTGAAATGGACAGATCATCCAAGCAAAAGATCAACAAGGAAATAAAGACCTTAAATGACACATTGGGCCAGATGGACATCACACATATATTCAGAACATTCCATCCCAAACCAACAGAATACACATTCTTCTCTAGTGCATATGGAACATTCTCTAGAATAGATCACATCCTGGGTCACAAATCATGTCTGAACTGGTACCTAAAGATTGGGATCATTCCCTGAATATTTTCAGACCACAATGTTCTGAAGCTAGAACTCAAGCTCAAGAGGAAATTTGGAAAGAACCCAAATACATGGAGGCTAAAAAGCATCCTACCAAATAATGAATGGGTTAAGCAGGAAATTAAAGAATAATTGAAAAAAATTCATAGAAACAAATGATAATGAAAACACAGCTGTTCAAAATCTGTGGGACACAGCAAAGGCGGTCCTGGCAGAAAAATATATAGTGATACAAGCCTTTCTCAAGAAACAAGAAAGGTCTCAAATACACAACCTAACCCTACAACTAAAGGAGTTGGAGAAAGAACAACAAAGAAAGCCTAAACCCAGCAGAAGAAGAGAAATAATAAAGATCAGAGCAGAAATCAATGAAATAGAAACCAAAAACCAAATCCAAAAACAAACACAAAACAAAACAAAAAACAATAGAACAAATCAACAAGGAGCTGGCTCTTTGAAAGAATTAATAAGATTGATAAACCCCTGTCCAGACTTATCAAAAAGAAAGGGAAAGAACCCAAATAAATAAAATCATGAATGAAAGGGAAGAAATCACAACCAATACCAATGAAATACAAACAATTATAAGAACATATTATGAGCAACTATACACCAGCACTATACACTATACACATATACACTATGACAATCTGGAAGAAACAGATGCATTCCTAGAGACATATAAACTACCACAACTGAACCAGGATGAAATAGAAATCCTGAATAGATCCATAACCACTAAGGAGATTGAAACAGTCATCAAAAATCTCCCAACAAACAAGAGCCCAGGCCCAGATGGCTTCCCAGGGGAATTCTACCAAGCATTTAAAGAATTAATTACGATTTTCCTGAAACTATTCCAAAAAATAGAAATGGAAAGAAAACTTCCAAACTCATTTTGTGAGGCCAGCATTACCTTGATCCCAAAACCAGACAAAGACCCCATCAAATAGAAGAATTACAGACCAACATCCGTGATGAACACAGATGGGAAATTCTCACCAAAATACTAGCCAATAGGAGCCAACAGTACATTAAAAGGATTATTCACCACAACCAAGGGGGATTTATTCCAGGACTGCAAGGTTGGTTCAACATCTGCAAATCAATTAATGTGATACAATATATTAATAAAAAAAAAAGAACAGGGCCACCTGGGTGACTCAGTGGGTTAAACCTCTGCCTTCAGCTCGGGTCATGATCTCAGGGTCCTGGGATCAAGCCCCACATCAGGCTCTCTGCTCAGCAGGAAGCCACCCCCCCACGTCTGCCTCTCTGCTTACTTGTGATCTCTGTCAAATAAGTAAATAAAATATTTAAAAAATAATAAAAAAATAAAAGAAAGAACAAGACCCATATAATTCTCTCAATATATGCTGAAAAAGCATTTGACAAAGTACAACATCCTTTCTTGATCAAAACTCTTCAAAGTGGGAGCGCCTGGGTGGCTCAGTGTGTTAAAGCCTCTGCCTTCGGCTCAGGTCATGATCCCAGGGTCCTGGGATCAAGCCCCGCATCAGGCTCTCTGCTCAGCAGGGAGCCTGCTTCTTCCTCTCTCTGCCTGTCTCTCTACCTACTTATGATCTCTGTCTGTCAAATAAATAAATAAAATTGCTAAAAAAAAAAAACTCTTCAAAGTGTAGGGATAGAGGGTACATACCTCAATATCATCAAGGCCATCTATGAAAAACCCACCGCAAATATCATTCTCAATGGAGAAAAACTGAGAGCTTTTCCACTAAGGTCAGAAACATCGCAGGGATGTCCATTATCACCACTGCTATTTGACATAGTACTAGAAGTCCTAGCCTTAGCAATCAGACAACAAAAAGAAATTAAAGGCATCCAAATTGGCAAAGAAGAAGTCAAACTATCACTCTTTGCAGATGATATGATACTTTATGTGGAAAACCCAAAAGACCCACTCCAAATCTGCTAGAACTTGTACAGGAATTCAGTAAAGTGTCAGGATATAAAAATCAATGCACAGAAATCAGTTGCATTTCTATATATCAACAACAAGACAGAAGAAAGAGAAATTAAGGAGTCAAACCCATTTACAGTTGCACCCAAAACCATAAGATACCTAGGAATAAACCTAACCAAAGAGGCAAAGAATCTGTACTCAGAAAACTATAAAGTACTCATGAAAGAAATTGAGGAAGACAAAAAGAAATGGAAAAAAATGTTCCATGCTCATGGATTAGAAGAACAAATATTGTGAAAATGTCTATGCTACCTATAATAATCTACACGTTTAATGCAATCCCTATCAAAATACCATCTTTTTTTTTCAAAGAGATTGAACAAATAATCCTAAAATATTTATGGAAACAGAAGAGACCCCAAATAGCCAGAAGAATGTTGAAAAAGAAAGCCAAAGTTGGTGGCAGCACAATTCCAGACTTCAAGCTCTACTACAAAGCTGTCATCATCAAGACAGTATGGTACTGGCACAAAGACAGACACATAGATCAGTGGAACAAAATAGAAGCCCAGAAATAGACCCTCCACTCTATGGCCAACTAATCTTTGACAAGCAGGAAAGAATGTCCAGTGGAAAAAAGACAGTCTCTTCAACAAATGGTGTTGGGAAAATTGGACAGCCACATGCAGAAGAAGGAAACTGGACCATTTCTTTACACCACACACAAAAAAAGACTGAAAATGGATGAAAGTCCTCAGTGTGAGAAAGGAATCCATCAAAATCCTTGAGGACAACACAAGCAGCAACCTCTTCAACCTTAGCCGCAGCAACTTCTTCCTAGAAACATCACCAAAGGCAAGGGAAGCAAGGGCAAAAATGAACTATTGGGACTTCATCAAGATCAAAAGTTTTTGCAGAGCAAAAGAAACTGTCGACAAAACCAAAAGACAACTGATAGAATGGGAGAAAATATTTGCAAATGACATATCAGATAAAGGGCTAGTATTCAAAATCTATAAAGAACTTACCAAACTCAACACCCAAAGAACAAATAATCCAATCAAGAAATGGGCAGAGGACATGAACAGACATTTCTGCAAAGAAGATATCCAAATGGCCAGCAGACATATGAAAAAGTGCTCAACATGACTCCACATCAGAGAAATATAAATCAAAACCACAGTAGGATACCACCTAATACCAGTCAGAATGACTAAAATTAACAAGTCAGGAATGACAGATTCTGGCAAGGATGCGGAGAAAGGAATACCCTCCTACACTGTTCGTGGGAATGCAAGCTGGTGCAGCCATTCTGGCAAACAGCATGGAGGTTGCTCAAAAAGTTGAAAATAAAGCTACCCTATGACCCAGCAATCGTACTACTGGGTATTTGTCCTGAAGATACAAATGTAGTGATCCGAAGGCGCATGTGCACCTGAATGTTTATAGCAGCAATGTCCACAATAGCCAAACTATGGAAAGAACCTAGATGTCCATTAACAGATGAATGGATAAAGAAGATGTGGTATATATACACAATGGAACACTATGCAGCCATTAAAAGAAATGAAATTTTGCCCTGTGTGACGACATGGATAGAAGTAGAGGGTATTATGCTGAGCGAAATAAGTCAATCAGAGAAAGACAATTATCATATGATCTCCCTTATATGAGGAAGCTGAGAGGAAGTGTGGGGGGTTTGGAAGATAGGGAAGGAAAAAATGAAACAAAATGGGATCAGGTGGGAGACAAAGCATAAGAAACTTAATCTCACAAAACAAACTGAGGGTTGCCAGGGGAAGGGGGCTAGGGAGAGGGTGGGTGGGTTATGGGTAAAGTATATGCTATGGTGAGTGCTGTGAAGTTTGTAAACCTGGCAATTCACATACCTGTACACCTGGGGCTAATAATACATTATATGTTAATATAAAATAAATATATAGAAAAGAAATACATAGTAAATATAGCAAAGAAAAAAAATATTCACACAGCTTCATTTCCTGTAACCTATATAAACTTGAGAACACTTATTTACATGTCCACCTTTTTGTTTCCTCTTTATCTAGTATGAGGAAAAATCAAAAACTATTCCAGAAAGCATTGAGAGGGATTAGTAAGGCTTTTAGAATTGATGTAACCAAGCAACCCTACAGTCAAATTAATTTTTGTGTATTTATTTATTCCTATTCTGGTCAAGAAAATATGTCTTAGTCTTTCATCCATCAAATATCAATAATATAAAGAAATTTTCAATATTGTTTTAATTTTATTGTTCTTGATGATTTTGAATATCATTTAATAAGTGTATTGGGCAGTTATTCTTTGGTGAGTTGCTAATTATCTTTCATTTCCCATTTTTATATTTAGTTGTCTTGTTTTTCCCTAAATATATATTTGTGTATACACACACACACACACACACACACATATATGTATATAAATCCAGTTACCATGAATTATGGTACAAACTCTTCCAGGCTAGTTCTTTAACTTTATACACACACACACACACACACACACACACACACACACACAGTTTACCTGTTACACATATATACATTTTTTTTTGCCTCTGAATAGATGGAAATATATACATACAGGAGTGCAGGTGGTTTACAAGGGAAAAAACAAACAATACTATTAATGACATTAAATGAAAATTTAAAAATAAACCCTCTTCTTCTATCCTCGCCTACTAGCGTTAGCCTTCTTTACATAATTCTTATTGTTTTTTAGTTATTCAGTGGTTACCAAGATAATTCTAAATAATTAAGTCTACATTCATTTCTTGAATACCACCATTGCATGGTTTCTAATGATGAATTTTCTTAGTTATAATGCTTTCAATTTCATGTATGTAACTCAATCTGACTTAAAACATGTTTATTATTATTTTATTTCACATAACTTCATGATTTCATGGTTTCACAGGCCTCAGGATTAATTATTTTAGAAGCTCAGTCATATTATCAAGAACTCAGGTTTTTCTAATCTAGTTAACTAACCACTGAGTTTATTTCCTTTTTACACACAGCAAACTGATTACTCAGGTTGTAGTCCTCAAATAATTCACATAAAATCCAGAGGAAAAAGAAAAAACATCTTGTCTTATTACCTCTTTTAGGAGTGAAATTATTCCCACAAAACCATGAATAGTTTTCCTTTTACTACTCATTGGTTGGAATTAAGTGACATGATCATCCTTAAACTGATTACTATGAAGAATAATTGGTTTACACTTTGACTAACCCACATTTTCCTGGATGTGACAGTGGAGTTAACTTCTTCTGAAGTGCATGGCTTCAAGGACAATGTGAATACCTGAACAGTACTGACACTTGATTAGGAAGTGAAAAAAAATGGCAATGGGCAGTGTTGGGAATCAGCATTATTACAGATTCCAATATAAAAGCAGAGAATAGTGTACTTATGCTTTCTCTTCTCCAATTGATACATTTAATTTTTAAAACATTTTACTCTGAAGTAAATTTAGAAAAAAAGGATTGCAGAAATTGTACAGGGAGTTTCCATACACTCTCTATCTGGTTTCCTCTAACATTAATAACTTCCAAAACCACAGTACAATTACCAAAACTAAAAAGGTAACAGCAGTAGGATACTTTTACCTAAATTATGCTATCTTTTATTTGGTTAATTGTACTTTGTAGTTTGTCTATTTGGTTTTTCCAAAATTTTAAGTAGAATAAATTGACCTTTCTTTATTGTTTCATGAACTTCAATCCAAATGTTTCTTAATTCCTTATTATGTAAGAATAAGAATGTAATGCCCTTATTCCAGCACCTATTTTTCCACTTCATCAGTTTCCTTCACTACTACCTTCTATACTATTGCTTTTACATTGACATGGTTTATAATATGCTGTACTCATAATTAAATCATTTGATTCTTGTTTTCTTTTGTTGGTCATAGAGAGATGCTGGATGGGCAATTTTAATTTTAAAATTTGTAACAATTCCAACTATAGTTTTGAATTTCTTGGCCAATATTTGTTACAGTTATAAGTTGTTTTTTGAAGAAAAAAATACATTTTTTGGTACCAGTTAGAAAAGCTCATTCCATTAGACTTTCTAAATTTATGATAAAGAGAGTTGTTAAACAGGACCATTTGAACCAGATGTCTGTATACTTTGCTTAGTTGGTTTTTGGATACAATAATCTTCCTATTACCTCTATTTGCTAAATTTGCTAGTACTCCCTCTTATATCACATATCTTAGAATCAGCTTTCCTCAATATTCAGTTGAGTTTTCTCTTGTCTTCTCTTGTAAATTTCTCCTTAGGTCATTTTATCCAAGCTCAAGTATTCATATATCATCTAGTAATTGACTCCAAAATAATCTCCACCTAGATCTGTCCTGTGAGCCCCATTCTACACATTCATCACTTCATATTTATCTTAACCCTTCCATATCCTAACTAAACTCTTGATTGATTAAATAAAAATGGCTGTGTCACTTTCTATCACATAGTCATTCCTATCCCAGTAAATTCTTTCCTTCTGAATGGCCCCACTAATCAAATTAAGCACAAATCAACAAATTTTGCTAATTTTATATATCCAAATATATTTTTATATTCAAAATATATACTAACTTATTCCATTTTTGTCCTTTTATCCAAAATATATACTAACTTATTCCATCTTTGTCCATCTTCCTAGGCATTTGCCTAAGGCAAGCCAGAATTATCCCCTGTTGCCCACACCCATCCTGTCATAAAGTAGTGACATCCCTGTAGCCATTATACATGAACACTTGCTTCCCCTCAATTTTTTATCTACTCCTTACTCATAGCATTGTACTTAGATAATAAATCAGATCCTGATTGTTGGAAGGCAATTACCTATGGGTTTCTTGCATTTCTACATGTCCTGTGAGCAGAGACACTGATCTCCGTTTGTTCTGGACTATTTTTTCAAGGATGTTTGTATAGCAAAGAGAGAAAGTGTCTCCTACTGGAGAAAAGATCAGGCATGTTTACTATTCAATATAATAAAAATCATGCCTTTTCCTGGAGAAAAGGGCATATTTTCTTACTATCCATTACAAAAGATTAATATTCTGTGAGTGCAGGGTCCCGCTACTGCAACACAATCCATTGTCTGTTCCAGCACCCATCTGAGTCCATCTGCATTGCTGTGATGGGAACTGGAGGCAAGGGAAACTGGCACAAATATCTTGATCCCTGCACTGCTTGCTGTGCCATGAATAGTAATGTATTTTGTCTCTAACCGAGGAGTCTCAAGTCCTCTACCAGTAACCTATTTGACTCTGACAGGCTAATTTATAAGCTTGCAAGTGTGGGTAAAATCTCCAACTATTCACATATCCTGATACTGTCACTCTCTTGCATCATTGTTAAACCACAGTAACATGAAGAAAATCTGGTCTCTTTTTCATGACCTGAGATGTCCAGCATGGTCTATAAATCTATTTGATACAGTGCAACTTTCTAAATGTTACCCTACAAAACCTCCTTTTATTTCTTGCTTTTGGGATGCCCCCTCCCCTCCTAATCTTAACTTGGCCTTCTTAACCTTTGAGAATCTGCCTAGTCACTTAAGGAAGTCTGTCTTAATTTACCTTGCACTTCTTCATCCTTATCCCCACCCACCCCCCCCGCCACCATCATTCACTAATAGCTGCCTGGTTCTTTCCTTTTAGTTATCACCAGTATATATTATGTTATTTGACTGGTTATTTGTTTTTGTCTGCTTTTTCCAATAAATTATATACTTAGATCTTAGTACAAAAGTGAAATACAGTAGGTTTTCACTTTGTATGCCAAATGTGATTGTGAAAAATAAGATTTCTATGTCAAATTTATCTTAAATTAAAAAAAAAGAAAACCTTAATGGTCTCAAATACTTCTTATACTAATTATGCTTCTAGAATGAAGAGGAGAAATGCATGTTATAAATGACATGTTTTTTTAATTTGCAAATAGTTTTTATCATGTAGGAAAAATATAAACTTCCAGTAATACAGTTAATAGCTTTCTGTTATCAACCAGAAGAGAAATGTAGTGAACTAAAATCTACAACAGTAATCAATATTTTATCTTACCTCTATATTAACATAGTAGCTATTCTAAGTGTTAAACACAAAGTGATCAATACATATTCTTAAACTTTTATTTCATTGTGGAAAGAATAACTGACATGATTTATACCCTCTGAACAATTTTTTTAATGTAGAATGCATTATTGTTAACAATAGTTACAGTGGTGCACAACATTCCATATCTTGGCTATTGTGGATAGTGTTTCAGCGAACATGGTTGTACTAATATCTCTTCAAGACCCTGATTTCTTTCTTTCTTTTTTTTTTTTTTTTGATAAATTCCCAGAAGTGGGATTGTTGGATCTGGTAGTAGTATTATATTTAATTTTTTGAGGAACTGACATACTATTTTCCATAGTATTTATACCATTTTGCATTTTCACCAGCTACATCAAACTAAAATCCTTCTGCAGCAAAGGTAACAATCAGCAGAGTGAAAAGGAATCTACAGAACAGGGAAAAATATTTGTAAACCATGTATCTGATAAGGGATTATTTTCTAAAATATGTAAGAAACTCTTATAACTCAATAGCAAAATCCCTAATAACCTGATTTTAAAATAGGCTATGGACTTTAGTAGACAATTCTACAAAAAAGACATACAAATGACAATAGGTACATAAAAAATACCCAATGTCACTAATCATCAGAGAAATTCAAGTTAAAGCCACAATGAAATATTTATTTTAGGGATGCCTGGCTGGCTCAGTTGGTATAGCACACAACTCATAGTCCTGAGGTTTGTGAGTTCAAGCCCCGTGTTGGGCATGGAGCCTACAAAAAAAAAAAAAAAAAAAGGAAAAAGAAATATTTGTTTTAATTTATTGAGGGTATATGTACATAAGCACTTCACTGGACACAAAGTGGAGAATGGACTAGCATTTTAAAAAATACTGAATATATTTGGAACTACAGAAAATGATCACCTTAATGTCATTGGCTTAATTCAATTGTACTTGTTTGAAATAAAAATATTTTATTTCAAAATAATTTAATACTTGATTAAATAATATATTAATATAATAATTTATATATTATATATAATTTACATCATATATAATAAATAATTTAATACTTTTCAAAATAATTTAATATTTCAAAATGGTTTAATTTAATTGGTGAGTTTTCTAAGTTGGAACTGAAAAAATTTTTTTAAAGATTTTATTTATTTTATTTAGAGAGAGGCATGAGTGATGATCATGATCCTAGCTAAAATCAAGTGTTGGCCACTTAAATGAGCCATCCAGGCACTTTTGGAACTGAAAATTCTTAAATGACATAAGTTAAAAGATTTGAAAGTTTGTTTGAAGCAATAGTTGAAACTCCTGAGTTACCCACAAATACACATACTGTTCAGTCAATGGTGGGAGGTACATGTATCATTCTGTTATAAATGGAGGCTCCTAAGGATGATCACATAAGACTGGCTGTATGAAATGCAACCATAGAGCAGGCATCTCAGACTATCTAAGTGATAATATCTCCCAAGCTGCCAGTGAAAAGATGCCTCTAAAAGGATGAGGAAGACAATTCACTGACAATTGCAGAAAGGGTAACTTGACTACCGTCTGTTGGGAGAAATATTGTCTTTGGTTAAACTGATTGATTCAAAGAATTATGTGAGTTATGCGAACAGCAGTATTGCTGGAGGAGTGACAACTGCTTTAAAATCTCCATGATTTCTGTCATACCTTAAGCCAAGCACTTACCTCAGTTTCCTCTGGGGTCTTTTTGCCTACAGGATAGAAAGTCTGCACTAGGAGGTTTGGGTTGAGGACTTCTCTGAGGCTGCGCTGTGAGAAGCACTGTTCTGGAATATATATCAGACAAAAAAAAAATCTCAATGTTATTTTGTTGTTTGTTGTTGCTGTTTTAACTTGAGGGGAACCAAATAGCATTAACCAGGCTTTATCAGGTTCTGATTTCACAGTTTCTTGAGATTTCTGAGAAATCTCAATGGCAGAACGTAACATGGGAAAGATGTCACTAAACATGAGAAAGATATAGGATTACTGAAATGATGTCTCAAATCTGAGTTCAGCCAAAAGCAGGAAGGAATAAAATCAATGTATATTTCTTTCTTTTGATTTCCATTAACATTTTGTTTAAGGAATCCTGAAATTTGTTTGTTTCAGTTTCTCTCTCCATAGGAAAGAATGCCATTGTGTACTGTGTGTGTGTGTGTGTGTGTGTGTGTGCATGCATACATGTGTATCTGCCTGTGTGAGTGAGTAGGAGAGGCCAAAGAATAGAGTGTTGATAGATTATGTGTTGACTTAGTCATTCTTAATGATATATGCCTACAAAAATCACAACCATCATACATATTGGATAATTAGAAGTGAAGGAAAGGAGAAGCCCTGGGGTGAACTCTCCAAAGTCCAATTAAATATACCTTCCTAGGTTTTTCATAGGGATAATTCTAACTATAAATTTTCGGAACATGTATGCATGTACATGTGTGTGTATGAGTATGTGTGTGAATGTATATGTATATGTATGTATTATGTATATGTATGTATATTATGTATCTGTAAATACCTCTTTTTTTTTAAAGGTTTTATTTATTTACTTGACAGACAGAGATTACAAGTAGGCAAGAGAGGCAGGCAGGGAGAGAGAGGAGGAAGCAGGCTCTCCGCGGAGCAGAGAGCCCGATGTGGGGCTCGATCCCAGGATCCTGGGATCATGACCTGAGCCGAAAGCAGAGGCTTTAACCCACTGAGCCACCCAGGCACCCCTGTAAATACCTCTTTAAAGGATTTCCTTCAACAGGGAACTGCATTTTAATGGCACTGTTTTGTTTTGTTTTTAAGATTTTATTTATTTGACAGAGAGAGACACAGTGAGAGAGGGAACACAGGCAGGGAGAGTTGGAGAGGGAGAAGCAGTCTTCCCGTGGAGCAGGGAGCAGGGTGTGGGGCTTGATCCCTGGACCCTGGGATCATGACCTGAGCCAAAGGCAGATGCTTAATGACTAAGCCACTCAGACACCCCAGTGGCACTGTTTTCTCAAAGATGTTAGAAATTAAGCTATTGAAGACACTTTGGTTAATCTGTTGGTAGATCATGTTAGCAGACCTATGTTTCTGCTAAATTCACTCATATACAGTTTTGTTGTGCTTGCTCATTTAATTTACACTAATCAATTGCAACCTTCTCCAGAACTTAAAGGTCTACTAAATTTGGTTCTTTTTATGGCTTTTCTCACAGATGTAAAAAATAATTACTGGGAATTGACCAGTTAAATATTTGTCATTTGTCAAATTTTGTTTGATTTTTAAAATTAATTTAAGGATAATTTTCCAATGTTTTCAAGATAAGGCTATCATACTCATGTTTTAAATGTCATTCTGCCATGGTGGACACTTAGAAGACAACTGCCTTCAACAAATTTTTAACAAATACCAAAAATGTTTACCTAATTCCAATCTCACCCTTACATTAAACCAAAAATATCTGTATTAATTGGCTACAAACATATGTAAAATTACATTTAAAAAATTCTTAATGTCCCTCCTTAAAGAGAAATGAAGAGTTAATTCATTTATGTGTTTTATGACCCATTTGAGGGGAGGGTATACAATGTCAGAAGTATGGGCAATTAATTGCTTAATCTATTAGCAGGCTTAAATGATCTACTTCATTTATTAACCTCCATTCTGACTTACACTAAACTGAAACACACGTCACATAATAGCCCATAGGCTTCTAAGAAAATGTGGCACAGATAATTAAGTTTGGGGGGGTTAGAGGTAAAAATTTGCATATATGGAGTACTTGGTGATATTTCTATAAGACACCCAAATAGGGCTGCCAAATTAAAGATACCTATTAAATTAAGTTTATGTTTAAACTTAAGTTTAAACATAAGTTTCATATGAAGAGTAAAATAAATTTACTTAAATTTAAGTTTCATATGAATAAATCATTTTCAGTATGTGTGTTTTAAACAATGCGTGAGACACAACTATACTTAAAAATATACATGTTGTTCATCTAAATGTAAACGTAACTGGGATTCCTGCATTTTTTGCTAAATTCTGCATCCCCAGGCCTAGGGCACCAAGGGCCCAACATGAGGCCATCAATTGTTACAGTTGGGGGGAAGGAGCCATGCTTAAAAATTACAGGTGTAGAGGTTACAGCAAACAATCTCTCAAATTGTGTTGCATTAGTCTAGGGTAAAAGGATACACAATTGGGGGTTTTATAAAATCTCAATATAACTGGCTGACTGAAATATCAGTTAGGTGCATTCCTAATTAGGAATTTTACATCTAGAACTATATATAGTTAGCATTAGTAAATTTATAGTCCTTTATAGCTGCCTATAAGTACTTGTATCCATCTAGCTAACGTAAGTATAGAAAGACTTCTTTAATGTTAAACTATAGTTTTTGGGGACTAAGTTATTTCAGCACTATCTAGAAACTTCACAGTTTGGTTGGATTTCATTTGGGTATTTTACAATTTGTTAGAAAATGAAATATGCTTTAAGAAATGATATATTTTTTATTATTTTCTTGTCATTTCAGTTAATGTCTTGGAAAACAGTACTATTTGGTTCTGTTGAGTATCATTTACTCAGTCTAGTCTGATTATAAACCTTAATCTCTTTCATGGTTGGACTGAAAAGATAGTAACAGATTTAGGTTTATCATTCAAGTTGTCTGGTTTAAACAATTTTTGGAAGATTTATTCTGATAAATGTGCTATTCAGAAAATAAGATAAATGTGCATATTTAATAGATAGATTCATTAATTTATAAGTCAACCAGTGAGTAAGCTAACAGTCTTTTTAAAGTCACTTGTTATATGGAGTGGTTATTATCTATAAATAAGAATTATTGGTAATTCTTATTTGTACATCTGCATGTGCCAGAAGTCTTCTAGAGTTTGAAGGTATAATAGTGAAAGAAATAGAAAAAAAAAATGGTCTTTGTGGAAGTTGTTTGTAAAGTGAGTGGCAGCCTATGAATGATATAAATGGATAAATGGATAAAATAAGTAAAATATATAATATATCAGATGGTGAGAAGCACTATAGGGAGAACATAAATCAAGGAAGAAAGATAAGGAATGCAGGGACAAGTGAGTTTTCAGTTTTAAATTAGCATGATAACCACTCACTGAGAAGGTGACAGATAAATTAAGACTTGTGGAATATGAGGCAACTAGCCATGTGAAAATCTGCAGAAGAGTACTGCAGGCAAAAGAGCAGTATGTCCACATCCTTGAGGTGCAAGGATGCCTAGTATGTCCTAGAAACAAAATGGAGGCCAGAGGGGCTGATATGGAGTAAGTTGGAAGAGAGTAGGAGAAGGAAGTCATGGAAAAAGAGAAAGCCACCATTCTGATTGTATGGCATTAGCTAGATCATCTACATGGATGCTGAAATCACTAAGAGAGATATCAGTACTAATGGAGAAGTACAGTCAGCTAGGAGCCTAAAGACTCTAGTATTATCAGGAAGTGCTTAAGGATTGTTAGACTCTTCACAAAATAAGGTAGTGATTTGATAATATAATATTCATTTTCAGGCTCAGTGGTTCCCAAAGTATGGCTGAAAAAAAAAATCATCATTTGTGCAGACTGGATTGGACAGTCAAGTTTTATTTAGAGGAAGAGTGCAGGAGATCTTTCACAAAAGAAATTAAAGGGAATTTAATGGTTTCTAAAGGCATAAAAGAGAGTTTCAAGAGTCCAAGAGGAGTGAAAGATAGGACAGAAAAAGCAACGTGGAAAGGACATTAGATTCCAAGAGTAAGGAAAGGCCTGGGAGTGTTGTATTTTCTTGTGATGATGAGAGATTGCTCAAAAACAAGAGGCAGGGAGCACAACAGTATTTGTGCTAATAATGGTTGTGAGGTTTTGAATGTTAGGAGAATATTGAGATCTTTCCAGAACACTACAGAATTTGGAGCTCCTGGATTTGGACTATGAAAAGCATGAAAGTCAGCAAGGGGGTGGCCTCTAGGGCTACCAAATGACTCTTGCAGAGGTGAGTCAGACCCAGTAACAAAGACTCCTATGTTGGACATTGGATAATTTTTTTAGTGCTTATTCTAGAAACTGAAAATGATATTTCCCTACTTTATTCCTATATTTTCACTTTGAAAGTTTTGAATCTATTAACTGATAGTATAATGTCACTTAAAAAAAATCACATTTAGCTTAGTATATCCATCCCGAACTATGCCAACAAAGAGTTGATCATTTCAATTAGCCAGAGGAAAAGAAGAATGTAAGAAATATTTCCTCATGTGTGTCTCTATGTATCTATAGGCATATACATATTAATATCATTTTTATATGTGTTCATGCGATATGTGGGCAGATATTTTAGGGGGAAAATAAAGATGCCACAAAGCCATGTGGAAAGAAATGTCTTTTTGTCAAAAACTAGAAGACTGCCTTACTCATATTCAGAATAAAAATAATTTTCAAAGAGAAATTCTGGAGATTTAAGTGCACTATTCACTAGTATTATAATAGCTACACACGTTAACTGTATTTTATTTTTTCCCTCATGAACAAAGTTATTTTTAGGAAATCATTAAGTCAGCCTGATACATAATAATAAACTATAACATCAAGGATTTTATGCAGGTATTATTATATGTGCATATGGATTCTCTTTAAATTGGTTGCAGAAACATTTATTACCTTGAGCTTCTATAACAGCAAAGTATAATGCACCACACTGAAAACATTGATCCCCATCTGGTTTAAAGATTGCCAAATGGTATAATGATATGTGTGCTCCAAAAGATTTAGAAAGGATATTACATGTCTTGAAAGACACTTAGCTTTATGGGTTTTCAGCAGAAACATGATTGCTAGAACTTACTTATAGGGTCCAAATCTTGTTTATGTCCATTACTTGCTGGGAAATACATTTTTCTTAACCTTTATTCTTCATAAGAAATATCTACATGTTGCTATAGTGGCCTTTAAGACAAGTGAGTGATTTCCTGTCAGTAATTAAAAAGAAGAAAGAACATACCAGGGGCACCTGGGTGGCTCAGTGGGTTAAGCCTCTGCCTTCGGACAGGTCATGATCTCAGGGTCCTGGGATTGAGCCCCGCATTGGGCTCTCTGCTCTGCGGGGAGCCTGCTTCCCCTTCTCTCTCTGCCTCCTCTCTGCCTACTTGTGATCTCTCTCTCTCTCTCTGTGTCAAATAAATAAATAAAAATCTTAAAAAAAAAAAAAAGAAAGAACATACCACTGATGTTGCATGTTTTATTTCATGGGCTTACTGTGTGATCCTAGGCAATGGAGTATATATTATTCTTCAACAGAAAGTCATGTGAGTGAAAAATTTTAAGTCATTGACTTGTAACTGGTAAAGCTACACAATAAATAAACTGCTATAAGTAAGCACAGTTTATGCAAACACGTGAGTCAGTAATTTGGTTACATATCAGAGATTCATAAGAAGCTCCTTCCTCTGGTATACTGAAAATAATTTTCTATCTAACCAGTGACTTAATGTCATAAAAGAGACTTTTTTTTTTAAATTGGAAAAAAATGAAATATGAATTTGACCTTCTTTTTTCTCATTTTACAGTCTAAATTCTTCCTCTTCTTCCTCTCAAATCTCTGATTAGAGGAATAGATGTCATCTCATCCTTCCTGCCCTCTCCCACACCCTTCCTCATCTTTGATTTGCAAACCTCTAGTGCCCAGCTGTGTGTGAAATTTAGAGTATGGCTTCTCAGACTTCAAAAATCTCTCCTGCATGAGCAAAAGTCTAGTAATAAGTTTCATTTCCTGATGGATTATCAAAGCTGACTTTGCAAGAGATCCATTATCTCACCTGCTCCCTTAACCAACTAGTCAAAGCTAGATTATTCTTCTCACTCTCCCATTTATGACTATATATCCAAATTACTCATTGAAATATACGATGAATACATTTATTCATTTTCATGTATATTTCATGCAGCATTAGACCTTCAGGCATCCAAATTTCAACACAAAAAAAGTAGCTTGCCGTAGAACAATGCTTTCACACAGAATGCTTTAAAAATCCAGATAAAATTTTTTAAATAACTAAAAGTAACTTTAAAGATATTTGAGAATTGTCAAGTCAAAATAACATGAAGGAGAAAATAATTCAAGAAGAAATGTAAACATATTAATATATGAGGGGATAGTTGACAACTGTTTTCTCTACTGGGCCACTGGACGAAAATTCTGAGTCCAGTGACTAAAGGTGCTTTGTACAAGAGAAAAAGGCCTCTACCAAGAGACAGATAAACCAGAAGAGATGCAATGATCCTGTGGGGGGTAAAAGTTTTCAGTTTCAACTGTCCAATAAGAAAAGAGAACTCTAGGTCAACCTCCTAATGTACCTCTCTGCCCGGATATTTGTTAAACTATAAAACTACACAAAGCATAAGGCCAAGAAGTCAATCAAAATGCCTACAAAAATAAGAGCAGGTATTTTGACAGTCTTGCAGTGCTGGGAAGATAGTATTAAAAATAATGATTGGAGTCCAGGACCTATGTGTGGACAAGTGGCTGTCTGGCTTCATGAAACACCCTAAGGACCCAGATAAAACTATCCTATCAGGTTATGCTCTAATTAAATTGATTAAGCAATCCTTTTTCCTTTTTTTTTTTTTCTTTAAGAAAGTGTGAATTTTCCTTGTAGGAAGAGACCATTCATATACTTCATAATTTTTTCAAATGCATTGGCAAGTATTTAAGGAAAAATGACTAGGCACAGAAAAGGGCAGAATATTTAAAAAAAAATGATTCCTAGGTATCTTATGGTTCTTGGTGCTATAGTAAATGGAGTCAATTCTCTAATTTCCCTTTCTATTTTCTCATTGTTAGTGTATAAGAATGTAACCGATTTCTGTATATGGATTTTGTATCCTGCCACATTATTGAATTGCTGTATGAGTTCTGGTAGATTGGGGTGGAATCTTTTGGCTTTTCTATATAAAGTATCATATCATCTGTGAAGAAAGGGTTTGAATTCTTTGCCAACTTGCATACCTTTTATTTCTTTTTGTTGTCTGATTGCTGTTGCTAGGATTCTAGTACTATATTGAATAAGAGTGGCAAGAGTGGACATCCTTTCCGTGTTCTTGATCTCTAAGGGAAGAATGTCAGTTTTTCCCCATTGAGAATGATATTTGCTGTGTGTTTTTCATAGATAGATTTTATGAAGTTGATGAATGTTCCCTCTATCCCTATACTCTGAAGTGTTTTAATCAGGAATGGATGCTGTATCTTGTCAAATGCTTTTTCAGCTTCAATTAAGAAGACCATGTGGTTCTTCTCTCTTCTCTTATTGATATGTTCTATCACATTGATTGATTTGCGAATGTTGAACCACCCTTGCATCCCAGGGATAAATCCCACCTGGTCATGGTGGATCATCTTTTTTTTATTTCAGCTTTATCATACCGAAAGAAGACCCAGTTGTGTCTTAAACTGCCTCCATTTTGACCTGAGGCTGTATTTTCTAACTTATTAAGTTCTTCTTTCCAGTTTTAACTCAGGTAAAAGACCCAGCAGGTAAATTATCCTATGATGGGGACAAAAACTACCTCCTCAAGCAATAAGGACTGCCCTGATGCAGCAAGACCCTACATGACTGGCCCCAAGACGATGTTCAACCTGACTTTTGCTGCCCTTCTGCAATACCCACTGACCTTTGTTCCACATTCCCCTCATATACATCTAGAAGCATTTTCAGCACTTTGGAGACAGTCTTTCAGACATTAGTCCACTGTCTTCCCTATGCAGGCTTCATGGAAATAAACTCCTTTTCATCACCACTTGTATCTTTGTCTTTGTATTTTGTCACCTGTGAGTGGCTGAATCTGGCCTGTTTGGGACAGACCCCTGGAACCAGGTGCTCTTGCACCCTGGGCACTGGTTACAGTTTCCCAGGAAGAAAACCCAAGTACTCTGTGCTGGACTTTTGGCCTACAGAACTGTGTACTAATAATGGTTGTTGTGTGAAGCCTCTATTACGGTGATTTGTTATGCAGCAAAGCAAAACAAAATACATAATTCATAATACATAATTCAAAATATATATTTTAAAATTTTAGGAAAGTAGAAAAATGACTAATGGCTACAAAAAAAAATACAGCAAGCATCAAACCTAATGCTGAGATATTCAAAATTTCTCCCTATTAAATGAGAACCAGGAAAAATATTATCACCATTTTTATTCAACATTGTACTGGAGTTTCCAGCCACAGTGATAAGTACATGTAAATAAATTGGAAAGGAAAAAATAAAAATATTGCATAAAATAAAATTGCATAAAAATGACAATGATATATGTGGAACATTCAGAAGATTCTATAGACAAACTATTAGAAAAAATACCTAATTTTTTTCTGGAAAACCTTAACCTAGAGAATTAAATTATTTTTTTATTAACCAACAACAAACAAAATATGAAATAAAAATACTATTTATACAAACATAAAACATTTCTTTTTAAAAATTTTTTTTAGAGAGACAGAGAGAGTGTGTGAGTGGGGCAGGGGAGAGGGAGAAAATCTTAATCAGATTCCATATTGAATGTGGAGCTCAGTATGGAGCTCGATCTCATGACCCTGAGATCAGACTCAAGCAGAAATCAAAAGTTGGACACTCAACCAACTAAGCCACCCAGGCATCCAAACCTAAAACATTCTAATATCTAGAAATAAATTTAACAAGAAGATACAAATTTCTATTCTGAAAATCATTAAATATTATCAGGAGAAATTAAAGACAAGCCAAATAACTAGAAGGATACGCCATTATTTGCAAAAAAGAACACTTCATATTCTAAAGCTGTGTTATATCCAAAATGACCTAGAAAAACAATGCAAGCAAAATAATAATCCCAACAAGAGTTTTGTAAAAGACAGACTCTAAAATTTCCATTCAAATGTAATGTTATGAATAAGCAAGAACTGAAGAAGAACGAAGTAGAAAGACTTCCATTAACACATATTAAGCTTTTATAAAGCTATGTTAACATGGTCAATATAAATGTGAGGATAAAGGAAAAATATATCAGACTAATAGGTTAGAATGGTTTCTAGAACTAGACCTAAATATATATTGTTAATTGATTTATGACATGAATGGCATGACAGCTTTATAAGAAAAAGATGATCAGGGCCCCTGTTGATTTCAACTCAGGTCTTGATCTCAGGGTTGCAAGTTCAACCCCCAAGTTGTGTTCCATGCTGGGTGTGAAGCCTACATTAAAAAAAAGAAAAAAAGATATCTTCCAATAAATACCATTGAGTCAACTGGATGTCTATGTGGGACCATTATCCTACCTTACCTCATATGACACACAAAAATCAATTTTAATTGTATTATAGAACTAAATGCAAAATACAAAACAATAAAAGATACCTTAGCAAGATAAGAAAAAGCCATAAAAAGGTAAGTTGCACTGCATTAGAATTAAGAATTATACCATTAAGAGCCAGAAGTTAAGCCACAAATTATCATAAAATATATTGTATGCCTTATTTGACAAATGACTTATATTTAGAATACATAGAGAACTTTTGCAATTAATAAGAAAAATCTCTGACTATACAATAGATAATAAGGTCAAGTTATTTTAATTTATACATTATAAAAAAACAAAAATGATCAATAAATTCATGAGAATATGTTTAATATCATTATTAATCATCAGGAAATTATAATGCAATACAACTGTGCATCCAAAAGAATGACTAAAATAAAACATAGACAATATCAAATGTCAGCAAATATATGGTGCAAGTGGAAATCTCATACACCTCTGATGTCAGTTTAAAAGAAATCATCCAACCAATTGCTTTGTATTGTCTTCTACTGCTAAATATGAACACATCCAATGACACAGCAGTTCTCTTCCTATATATTTATCCAAGAGAAAGGTGTACATTATTCACCAAAGACATGTGTCAGGGTGTTTTTAGCAGCACTTTACATGATAGTCCCAATTTTAAAATGCTTATCAAACGTAGTATACTGTGATATATTCATACAATGTAACACTATACAGTTGAGGGTACAGACGAACTTGCTATATGCAACATCATAGATAAATATCAGAAACATAATGCCACAAAATAATTTATACTGTAGGATTCCATTGTTATATAGTAATAGGGCATGCGCAAATGGTTAAAAATGAGGATATGGATTACTTTATAGGAATAACACTGAGTAGGGAACAGAAAGAAGGGTTCCGGAGTTATGTTAATATGCTTTTTTGTGTGTTGATTACATGAGGGGGGTTTAGTTTGTAAAACCTGTTGCTATATACTTAGATTCTATGCATTTATTTATAATCATTTTCTTAGGTAAATATGTAAACTCTAAAATTATTTTTCATTTTTAAGTTTGTTATACTTTTATAAAATGAATATTTTGAAAAGAAATTTCTGTTTATTTAAAAAAATTATATCAGAAAGTTTGGCTTAGGATTTGAAAAACAAACCAACACAAAATATAAGTAAGAGGATCTCCTAGAATTGACAGCCAACTGTATCTAAAATACAGTTTAAACTTTGAGAATTATGGTATTTGTAAAATAAGGGTGAAAGAGCAATTTCTGGGGTGATGGAAATATTTTGTACTTTGATAGTGATATGGGTTATATGAATACAATTTATTAAAAACTCATTATGAGTATAATTATTAAATACTAATCAAATTATCTACTTTAAGAATTAAGCGTTTTCTATATGCAAATTCTATTTTAAAAATAACTGTAAACAAATGTTGAACTCCAGTTAGTAGGTCTGCTTTTCTCAGTGCTGTTAGTTAGCAATTCTGTTAGTGCTATTAGTTATCATGACTATAGAGATATTTGAGGCTTGAATCAATGAATGAATGTATTGATGGTCTGAGAGCCAGGTCTCTCACTTTGGGAAACTGAGTCAAAAAAAATTGAAAGGGAGAACATAGCATGCAACTTGTGTTTTTTGTTGTTTGTTTTGTTTTGTTTATATATTAGGATGAGGGAAGGGGAAAAGAAGGATAGGAAAGAGACTGAATCTCCAAATACGAACAATAAGAATAGCTACAATATTTACCTTCTTTAGCTCTGTCCAGAGAGTAACCTGAAGCAATAATACTACAATACCAAAGACTTCTTTATTACTATCAAATCACATTTCTCATTCAAAGAAACCAATGCTTCTTAGAGTAAAAGCAAAATCCAACACTGAAGCAGGGAAATGATACTGGAATATTTGAATCTTATTGTGCCTAAAAGTGCTCAAAGAATAACAGGGACATATCAAAAGGACAGAGATGCTGTCATGAAGGGTCTCTCATAGGTGCAAACTGGAATAATTTGAGTATCAAAATAAAGATAATAATGGATTACAATGCACTGAATAATATTGAGCAATATGAATTCACATTAGTGTTAATAAATTAAAGAAAAAAATAAATGTGGTAGACAGAAAAGCCCTTCTATACATTTATTTATTTATTTATTTATTTAAGATTTATTCATTTGAGAGATAGTGAGTGTGCGCATGCATGGCAGGTGGAGGTGGGGGTAAGGACAGAAGGAGAAGGACACAAGCCAACTACCCACTGGGCCTGAGTGGGAAACCCAAGGCAGGGCTTGATCCTAGGAGCCTAAGATCATGACTGAAGCCAAAATTGAGAGCTGGATGCTCAACCGACTGAGCCACCCAGACATCTCACCCCTCCTTTACATTTAAATGACAAGTTAAAAGTATAGGTGAAGTGATAGAGTTAGAAGTCACCCAGTAATACTAAAATTAATAATTTGATGAAGAGAAGGGTTTGCATAAGCCCAAAACACTTATCAGTTTCAAGAGGAAAAGAGCAAATTTGCAGTGTAAAAAACCAAGGAACATTATCTTAAAGAAGTTATCACACTTGATATCAAAGACATGAAGCATTATAAAATACCATGACTATGGTATTCCTCCCTAAAGTGCATAAGTTGAATCAAATGCTGAGGAACCATCCCACAAACATAAAATGGAGGACATTCTACTCTGCAGAAATGTCCAGGTCAAGCAAGATTTAAAAAAAAAAAAAAAAAGTCTGAGAAATTCTTCCAAAATAAATGTACTAAAGAGATATAGCAATTAAATGCAATGAATAATCCTCTATTGCATCTTGGACCAGGGAAATAATAAAACCTGAAGAACATTACTGAACAACTGACAAAATTGCCCTTGTCCTTGTTTTTAAGGAAACACACACTATAGTACTAAGAGGTAAGAGGCTGTACTCTCCAGGGTAAGATTTATTTTCATATCTGATTGTGTCCATCTATTTGTGCTTATCCTTTCAGAATCATCTGAATTTCCTGGACTTAATCCAGGAAAGAAGGGGCTATAAAAGCCCTCTTCTTACAAACCAGTGAGATACTGGTCAGAGCTGTATATTTGATCTGTTGTACAAGTGATCTTACCCTTTAATGAAGCCCTATTTGAATTGGATCTAAAACAATTTCAACACTCGCTAGCTCAACTGTGCATTGTGACCTTAAATCTGAGAAGAAAATATGTACATACAAACTCACCTTGAAATTGCTATTTGGAGGCAGTTCATACTGAGCTTATATTTATGTGTTTATATCCATGTACTTGACATATTATTTATGTTAGCATATGCCACTTGAGTGCTGTATTGACTATACACCAAGGTTTAAAACAGTATACAGACATTTCAGAAACAATCCATCTGGGTAAGAGAAGGCAATTACCATTATTGCCTGAGAGTTATGTAAGTTAAATCCCACATATAAATATAGTCTCAAGAGAAGGTGATAGATTGCCTCTTTGTTAAATTAAGGAGGTTCAAAGAGTGCCATTTTGTAAAACAAACAAACAAACAAAAATCAAAAACAAAACCTATTGTTGCTATGCAGGTTTTACTACTCATATTTGAAATCAGACTCAAGTATACAATTAGATAGAACTTATCTGGATTCATAGCTCTGCTTTATATCTAGAGATTTTCTTTTGATGAATGTTGTGTTGTCAGTAAGCTCATTAGTGGTATGTGAAGTTAGAGTGAAAAACATTAAAACTCACAAATCAATGACTAAAGTACTTTATCTTTTTATTGGCACAATCAGAACACATTGAACACACTGATAGGAAATGAAGATGATTGTGATATGTTTGCATATTGTTTTTTTCTTTTAGCTACTATGAAACAATAATGTGATCATGAGATCAGTATGGGTGGAATAGTATAACATTGTCTCATATACTGTCCTATGTGGGTATATCTATAACTGTTAAAATGAAGACTCTGAATATAAACTTAAAAGCTAAGGCACATTGTCTTTCCTATATTATTACCATAAACAAATAAGAATAATAGCACTTTGCTACTTACTATATTTAACACTTGAATCCATACATTTCAGGGAACACTGAAAAATGTATTCAACTATTTGATGACTTTCAATTTGGTCTGACTCATCTGATCAACAGGAGTTATATACATACTTGTCTTCCAACACTCAGCATTCATATGATAGGGTATCAGTGTGTCTGCTTCAGTAGATACTCCATTTGGGTGAGATAGACTGAATTAGTGATGTTCATCAACATATTTCTAGAGCCTACCATACCATGGTACCTAATACATAGGATTTACCTAATATTTCTCAATAAAAATTTTTTACGAATAGATTAGGAGGGAGATGAGGAAGAAAAGTTAAATTATAAGAGCTGGTCAAATATGGAAGACACTGCTCTGAGAGTCACCACATTCTAGTGGAAAATACTTAAGCATAGATACAACAAATGATGGAAAACAAACATGGAGTTAATTGGGCTTTGATGTACTATCAGTTTCTTTCAACAATTTTTAGTCTCTGAGCCAGTGGTATAGTTGACATCTCATGAGGAATTTTTATTTATAAATTTTGTTTTATTTTATTGCTTTCTAAAAATTTTGATACATAATAGAAACTTTTCAAACTAGCTTAAGAAAATGAGATATGTGAGATGTGTTGGCTCATGTATGTAAAACAATCAAGGATGAGTTCAACCTTTGTCAATGGAGTTATAGTAATATTATCAGTACTTGGTGTCTCAATCATAGAGCTTTCTAAAATTTAAGTGCTCTTTAATTATTATCAATATATCAATTACCATTTCACCAACTTAAGCTTCTTGATTATGAAGTGTGTATGTGTGTGTGTGAGTGTGTGCTCAACCATTATTAATTGGCCAACTTCAAATATTTCCAATATATGTCAAACTTCATACAGTAACTAAACATTAGGCCAGTTAGGTCTAAAATGTGATCCCCGTTTTACAAGTGTAGAACAAGCATACCAAAGAGTTAATTTATCACAGGTCACAAGGAAATTAAAACCAGTGTCTAAAATCATATTTGTATACCTTCTGATGTCTACCTCATGGTCAGTGTTTGCAATTTAATTAACTGAATTAAAAAATGGGGAAAACTCCTTTAGGTTCTTGACACTACACAGTAAATATGTGCACACCTTCTTTCTAAATGGCAAAACATCTAAAGGAAAAGGATTTTCTTTGTCAATTCACATGCACATTTTTCAAACCTACTTAGGAACTACTACCTTTCAAGAGTATTCTTTTCTTTTGAGTCGTAAGTCCTTGCTTCTATGTCCTACACATTTCTGTGAATATAATGCTTGATATAAATCAGAAAGAGAAAAAACAAACAAAAAAACAATTCTGTCTTCCTTAGGGTTGAAATTTGAAGTTCAAGTAAATTGGCTTGTCATTACTACTTTTCTTGCAAAGCATGGTGGATTCAATATGTACTCCAGGAATTCCCTTTCCTAAAAGATGCATTTTTTTAACTTAATACCATTTTTACTTTCCTCCCTTTTGTCATCTGATCATTCCAAATAGTTCTGACAGGTAGCAAATAGGCAAATACCTGTTTCCACCAAAATCAACCAACAAACCAACCAAAAACATACAAATACTTCAGGCACTGACCAAATAGGCACCTTGCAAATTGCTTGAAGATAAGAAATGATTCACAAAGCAAAAAAATAGCTGAAAAGAAAGCAGTATGAATCAGATTTTCTAAACTGTTGTAGGAAGGTACATAGCTGTCTATCTCACTTATTTATTTACTCCTCAAACTGTGTTGGAGTTCTGATCTTAGAATTATCTTCGTCTTCTCTAGAATAATATTACTAGCTTATTCCAGAAGAGATCTACGTGCAAATCAACTGATAGAGAATAAAGAAGCCTCAGAAACATCCAGAGATGAAATATCTACCCACTCTGTTACTCTTTATACCTCTGAATCTCATGCATTTTCTCTAGGTTTGAGAAATGATATGACTAAGCTCCCTCCTCCCAACCTCATGGTCATTATAATCCCAGGTAGTGTTACTAAAAATTGGTAATATTCAGTAAAAATTTTTGATCATACATACTTTTCTTAGAGTTTTATATTCAGCATCTCATTTTAAATTTACAGTCTAGTCTGTGACCTAAGTACCTTTATTTTATCCACTTGACATTATCTACCTAATTAAAGATTCACTTAATACATACCATGTGTTAGAACATTTACACAGGGGAAGAGGAGATCTCTCAATGCTTTCTTAACATGAAGATGCCAAATGTTACATGATTCGGTCACTGATTTTTGCTTTAGTCTTTCAAAAGTTTGGTAATTTGTATTATAGACAAATGACCTGTAACCTGAAGGGGAGTCTTGGTATTCTCACAATGTCTGAGAGCCATTGTTCAAAATTTGAATATGAGTTAGAAATAAAAGTATCATAAATGAATCAATCAATCTTATAGAAAGAGTAAGAACATATAAGTAAAAGGGTTTAGCTAGGACTTCTTAACTTCAAATAAAATTTGAAGAGGAAACAATTTAACCTGTGTAGGCTTTGTCAGAGTTGCCAATGAATAAATATAATAAATTCTTAGTATAACTCATACATTTACCCTAATCTTCTACCTAACATTGCAAACAAGTCTTGTGATTTTTTTCCATCATTTATCCTTGAAACACAAAAGTCATATCACTCTGTCTCTTGATATTGTGTTAGGTGCTTTACTATACCATTCCCTTGATGGTGGTTAGTCATTTCTTAGCTGTTTGCCAGATAAATATATGCATGGGTTATTGGTGATTTTAGTGAGGTAGTGATTTTTTGGAAAGGGGTACTAGTTCTGAAACATAACCAATATTACCTAATTGTATAATCTCTAATCTGCCCATGAGAAGAGTGGTTAACTGTATAAAATAAATCTAAAAGTCAAGTTCAAAAAATATAGCTTTACTTTACAGATTTTGATATTTTTTATTCTCTAAGATGCAAAGATTACATACTTCTGGTTATTAAGTAGGAGCTTATGAGTAAAACCTGAGAAAATATGCTATTCCATATTCTCAAAATATATTATTGGTAAATATTTTATTTCATTTTGCTATTTTATTTTCTTGAGTATAGTTGTCTCAAAATAGTACATTAGTTTTAGTGGTCAATAATTGTTTAAAACTAAAATTTTTACATTCCCCTATACTTTGGGATTTAAATAATGGAAATTCCACTAGATGGCATAAAGGTGGGGAAGGGAACTCTCCCTTCCAAAGATGAGAAAATTTAAGTATAAATGAAGAGAAGAAAAACAGTAACTATGGGTAAAGGAATTAATAAATATATCATATAATGAGGAAATTTATTACATTAACACCTCAAAAGAGGCTCAGATGAGGAGATGATATTGTCTCTTACTTAGCTTGATTATACCAGATGCCTGAAAGAATGAAGCCATGTGTTGCTAAGACCATTCCTGCTTTTGGAACCTGACCAGATCAAATAGAAGCCTGAAAACTTGGGTGGGCTCATCCTAGGAAATATTTTCATAAAATGTGATAATGGACTGGATATTAATAACTGAATGATAGTCTATTAATGTGCCAGTATGTTTTGACTTTTATGATTACTTTATTGCAATAGATCTATGCTCAAAGACCAGGGGGTGGTCTGTGATACTGTTACTTATAAGAAATATGTATTTCTTACATATATATGTACCTACATATATATAATATATATGAAGACCCGAATGACCAAATATATGTTTCTTATATATATTTGTTTTCATCCATAGTTCCTAGCTCATAGGTCCACAGATCCTTGGAATTTCCTGAGCAATAAGAGTATCTTCTGTCATAATATTTGGTCTGTTATTCTCAGTTCCAGAAATCCCTTCAGAACCACAAAGGTGAAATAAGTGTCTTGTTATTTATAGCAAACTCCTTTCCATCACAGCTAAGTTTATATTAATGAGGTGACATTGGGAAAGCACCCACGGATGGGGTTGGTTGCCAGGGGAATCAAAAGTCTGGTCAGAAGGTTGGAAATTTCTGTCCCACCCCCTGGCCCTCTGGAGAGTAGAGACTGGAGATTGAATCAACTGCCAGTGGCCAATGATTAATCAATCATGTCTATTAATGAATCCCTCATAAAAATTCAAAAGTGCAGGGTTCAGAAAGCTTCCGGGATGAATTCTATTCACTAGTATTTTATTGAGGATTTTTCTATCAATGTTCATAAGAGATATTGGTCTGTAATTTTATTTTCTTGCAGTGTTTTTATCTGGCTTTGGTATCAGAGTTATGCTGGCCTCATAGAGTGATTTTGGAAGTGTTCCCCCTCTTCAATTTTTTGGAAATGTTTAAGAAGCACTGATATTACTTTTTTTTAAATGTTTGGTAGAATTCACCAGTGAAGCCCTTAAGTTAAGGGCTATCCCATGTTGGGATATTTTTGATTACTGATTCATTATCCTTACTCATTATAAGTCTATTTAGATATTCTATCTCTTAGTGATTTAGTCTTTGTAGGTTTTGAGTTTCTAGGAATTTGCTTCATCTAGATTATTGAACTTTTCAGTATGCAGTTGTTCATAGTGTTCTCTCATGATCCTTTTTATATCTGTATTATCAGTAGTAGTGTCCCCTCTTTCATTTCTGATTTTAGTAAATTGGATCTCTCTTCTTTTTTTCTTAGCCTATCTAGCTAAAATTCTGTCAATTCTGTTGCTCTTCTTGAAGGACCAACATTTGATTTTATTGGTTTTCTCTATTTTTTTTTTGCTTTTCTGTTACAGAAAAATTAATCTCTGCTATACTCTTTATTATTTCTATCCCCCTACTAGCTTTAAGTTCAGTTTATTCTTCTTTTTATAGTTCCTTTTGTTGTAAAGTTAGGCTGTTGATTTAAGATCTTATTTTTTAATGTATGCATTTATAGCTATAAATGTCCCCTTCTGCATCACACTTACTGTGTCCTCTAAGTTTTGCTATGTTGTTTCCATTTTTATTCATCTGTAAGTACTTTCTAATTTTTCTTGTGATTTCTTCTTTGATCCATTGATTGTCTAAAAGTATGTTGTTTTCCATGATTTTGTCATTCTTGTTGATTCCTGTCTTCATCCCATTATGATCAAAGAAGATACTATGGTATCTATCTTTTAAATTATACTGAGACTTAATTTATGGCTAAATATATGGTCTATCCTGGAAAATGCCTCATGTGCTTTTGAAAAGAATGCATATTCTTTTGTTGCTGGGTAGAGTATTTTATTTATATCTGTTATATCTAGTTGGCTTATCGTGATGTTTAGGTCCTCTGTTTCCTTGCTTATCATCTGTTTTGTTATTCTATTCATTATTGTGAGTGCGGTGTTGAAGTCTCCAACTATTATTGTAGTACTGTTTCTTCCTCAGTTCTCTCAATTTTTGGTTCATGTAAATTTGATGGACTGTCATTAGGTACATAAATGTTTACAACTGTTAACATCCTTTTGCTAATACATAATTTTCTTGTTTCTTGTAACAATTTTTTATTTAAAGACTATTTTGTCTAATGGTAATATAGCCACCTCTGCTCTCTTTTGGTTACTACTTTCATGGAGTGTCTTTTTTTCATCCTTTCACTTTCAACCTTTTTGTCTTTGGATTGCAAATGAGTCTCTGGTAGACAGTAAAAGGTTGCCTCGTGTGTTTTTATCCATTCTGCCAATCTTCGTCTTTTGAGTGGAGAGTTTAATCCATTTACACTTTTATTATGGATTTATTTCTGTCACTGTTCTATTTTTTTCCTACATGCCTTACAGCTTTTTTTGTCCCTCATTTCCTGCAGTACTATATTCTTTTGTGTTTATTTGAGTATTTGTAATACAATAGTCAGATTTCTTTCTCTTTCCCTTTTATGTATATTCTGCAGCTATATTCATTGTGGTTGTTATGGATGTTATATTTAATATCTTAAAGTTGTAACAGTCTAATCTGAATTTATAGCAGCTTAACTTCAACTACAAAAAAAAGTATTCCTTTACAGCTCTGTCCCCACCCCTTTTAGTTGTTGATGTCATAAAATTTCA
Organism: Mellivora capensis; assembly: GCA_004024625.1. Lineage (NCBI taxonomy): Eukaryota > Metazoa > Chordata > Mammalia > Carnivora > Mustelidae > Mellivora > Mellivora capensis. Next base: position 80,764 of record PISX010006893.1, read on the forward strand.
TCTTTATATACTGTGTGCCCCAAAACATAAACTAATAATTTTTTAACATGTGTTTGTTTCTGGGCTGTCTGTCTGGTTTAATCAGAAGATCTCAAAGTCAGAGTTTGAGCCCCATGTTGGGTGTAGAGATTACTGAAATAAAACTTTAAAAAAAATATGCTAGTTTCTTAAATTATATAGAAAACCAAATTTAGGATTATAAACCAGTTATAAACCAGTAACACCAGCTTTTGCACTATTTTTTTTTCACTTAAGGTATTAGTTTTTAAGGTCATGCAGAAAATAGAAAGTAACAGTTACAAACCATAGTTACAATATTGGGTTTTAAAATTTCCTATGTATTTACCTTTGTTCAGATTTTTATTTCTCCATATGGTTTTAAATTAGGTCCAGAATTCTTTCATTTCACCCTTTATGACTCCCTTAAGCATTCTTTTGCAGGGCAGTTCTAGTGATCACAAACTCCTTCAGCTTGTGTTTACCTAGAAATATCTTAATTTTTCCCTCACTCTTGAAAGACAGTTTTGCTGGCTATAGATTCTTGTTTGAAAGCCTTTCCATTAGTATGTTGAATGTATCAGTCCACAGTCTTCTGGCTCCCAGTTTCTGATGAGAAATCTACTGATAATCTTATTGAGTACTCCTTGTATGTGACAATAACCGTTTCTCTCTTCCTGCTTTCAAGAGTCTATCTTTGTCTTTTGAGCATTTGATTATAATGTGTCTCAGTGTGGGTCTATTTGAGTTCATCTTATAGAATTAATGGGTCTTCCTCAATCCAAGTTCATATCCATACCTTTAATCAAATTTGGAAAGTTTTCAGCCATTATTTCTTCACTATGATCTTTGCTCCTGTCTCTCTGTTCTCTTGCATATGTTGCATATGTTGGCCTATTTGATGGTGATGCACAGGTCCCTTAGGCTCTGCTCATGTTTCTTTAATCTTTCTTTCTTTCTGTTCCTCAGACCTGATAATATCCATTATAATATCTTTAAGTTCACAGATTCATCTGTCTGCTCAAATCTGCTTTTGAATGAGTCCCTCTAGTTATTTTTTTCATTATTATAATTTTAAGCTCCAGAAATTCTTTTTTGTTTCTTTTTTAGGTTTTCTATTTCCTTATTGATATTTGCATTTTGTCTAGGCATTGCTTTCTTGACTTTCTCCACATGTACCTTTAGTTCTTTCTTTTTAAAATAGCTGTTTAAAAATTTTTGTCTAGTACATATGCCATTAGGTCTTTTTCAAGATATTTTTATTTATTTATTGTTTTTCTTTGAATGGACCATTTTTTCCTGTTTATTTATATGCCTTGTGTTTTTTTTTTCTTTTTGTGTGTTTTTTTGCTTTTAATTGTTGTAGGCTGTCTCTGTGCTGAAGATCAGCCATAGAGAAAGGGCTTTTAGGGTTTTTACTGAGCCTTCCCCTAGGTAAACACAGTTAATTTCCAATTTTCCCTGTATATGCAACTGTTTTTTAATGTCCTTGTATTTAATGTCTAGCTCCTAAAACAGGGGCAGACAGAAAATGAAGAAGACCCTTTCAGATTTCCTGAAGTCTCTTCAGCCAGAGACAGTAACAATGAAAAGAGGTCCAGCTCTGTCTATACCTCTGTAATTGGAACAACAATCAATAATCAAAGCAGAGATCCCCAAAATTTAGAGGGCAGGGTCCTTTATCCCCATTCTCATTCCCACAGACTATGTGAAAGCTGTTCTAAGAACATGGGCACAGCTGCTTACCAGATAGTTGGGGATGGTGGATGGGTAGGTGCTACTGTGATAAGAGATAAAGGTGACTAAAATTAATCACAATTTACTTTCCAAGTCTTCTCCTGGAAATTGCAAGCCTTCAACAGACCCCAGAGTTCCAAAATAGTCACACAAACAGATTTTGCTAGTGCAATTATTGGCTAGGTGGAGAGCCAGTTTCCTAGGATTATTTACTCCACCATCTTCCCAGACCATCTTTGACATATATTTTGAGAAACTATCAGCTGAACTTTGTACAAATTTTGCCCTTAGTCACAAATTTTTATTCCAATTTGAATAAGAGATACTCTGATTTTGATATTTAGAACATTTTCCTTTTGATAAAACATGCAATAACTCGTTTAATCTCTGCACCTATCCAATAAGTAGTATCATTACTATCATTGATATCATTTGCCAATGTGAAAATTGAGAAACAGTGAGGTTATGTAATTTCCTTAATGCCACACAGCCAATAAATGACAAAATTTAGATTGGAACAAGAGAAGCATCACTCCCAGATTTGTACTCCCAAACTCTACATTATATTGTAAAGTAGTTATGTGACCAATTAGAAGGGATGTTCACCAGAGTTTGTACATTCATTATACAAAATAGTAAATGTATTAAAAGTTATTGATATGGTTTAAAATCTTGGTGTTGATGATACATCCAAAATTTAATAAAACATTATAAAATCTCTTTAAGTTCACAACAGAAAAAAAAAAACACAACAGTCTAGTTTTATCTCCAACCTGGGACCCCAGGTCTTCCAAATCTATTATTCTGGTTAAGAAAAGTTCAAAAGGTTAACTCAAATGTTCATGTGCTCAAGTGAAGGCTGGCCTTAACCACAGGCATGTTCACACTTTCACATTCCACAGTGTCACCTCTAAGGTGCCCCTATAAGTAACTACTTCAGTAGGCTTCTGAAAGACAATGGTTCTTATTCTCCAGGAGTTCAGCTTATACAGCTTTTCTAGGTGTACAGAAATATATGTTACAGGACAACTCTTTGACCCTGTTAAAACATTGTAGTCCTATTAGTTTAAAAATTAGTGAAAATGGGAAACTAAAAGAATTAAAATAATACAAATTAGTAGGTGTGTTGAAAGTTCTAGACCATAAGCCTCAATACATCTTGATTAAAAGCTTATTTACTGTGTATTCAAATATAAGGGGAAAAAAGTTTCTTTGCCTAAATATAAAAAAATAGTTTAGATGGCAGATGCTCAGAGATGGGCATTTAAAGGGAGTGCTCATAGCAGTGAATGACTGTACCCAGTTATATAATGAGTATCATCCTGTCAGCTTTTCCTGATGGAAATTGACATAGACTGAGGAAGATGACAACTTTTCTAAGTTTGAGATCTGTGAAGTGTGCCTGTTATGCAGACTGCCTCTTCAATAGATTGAAAAAGACATCTAATAGAGAGCAGAACTGACTGTTAAGAAATATAAGGGTCCTGGCTCCCAATCTTCCTTCTGAGAGCAGCCATTTAACCTATTCACTGATGCAGAAGGCTTGATGCTTATAAGGTTTCTTACAAAGGAGTTCTGAATTGTTCTGAGTCATGCATAATGGTTGAATCCCTGTTAAACAGAATGTCAAAGGGTGGTTGGATCTCAACTCTTCTAAGAGAATTTTGACTGGGCACAGCTTCACACACATAAGCATTTCAGTATAACAGTCAAAATGTTATTTTGAGTAGTTCTGCCTCTTAATTGTTCAATTTATGATATCTACTAAGATATCATAATTGGGTTGTAAGTTTCCTGCTTGTGTGGTTTTTTTTCCTGAGTAGGCACTACTGATTGGTTTTTTTTTTTTCACCAGTTTCAATGTGTTGATTAAAATAGGCACTAACTAAGTGGTTCTCTTATCTCGATAGTTTCACGTTGGCCCCCATCATTGTTGTTGGACTCTATCCCTTATAACATATTAAACCTCAAATGAGCTAGACAAATCAATACAGTTTGAACTCCTTGCTGTGAAAATAAATAAAAAAATAGTTTGAACTCCTTGCTGGTCCAAGGAGATCAATCAAGTTATCTAAAGGTGTGTCATGTTTAATATTTGTTTATGTATATCCTGTCATGATCTAGAAAAGATTTAAGGCAGCTTATAATGAGGATTGAAACAAAGCAAGAGTGCTTAATGAAAACTAACTAAAAAAGAAAATAGGCAAACAAGATGAACAGTAATAGAAAAGAGATGGGGATTCATTTAAAATAGAAATAAATATAGTGAAATCTTATACATTTTCTAGATGTGGGACATTAATTAGTCTCTGAATTTTTAGGAGGAATCTAAATAGGAAGACCACATCAGTAAAATAATTTTAGAGTGTTTAAGGATAAAAATCACAAAAATTACTCAAGGAAAGAGTAAAAACTAATGGTGTTATGACAGAAGTAAATTTCTCCAAACACAGTCATAATGAAGAATTTGCAATAAATCTTAAACATTTTCTTATAGCAGAAAACAATGGGTCTTAAAATGTCTCTAAATATAAATCAATGATGTTTTATAAAAACACAAATTAGTAAATATATTTGTATGAAGATTAATAAGAAAAACTTTAGTTACCAAAGATTTTGCTAGCTTTGCTTCCTAGAGGCTGATTTTATATTATTTGATATAGCTAAATGCCATACATTTTTTAACCAATTCTCCATAATTAATTGTCTTTCAGCTGAACATTTTATACCTTTGAGTAGCATTCCATTAAAATTATGGTGCCCAGTAATATAGAAAACTGCTTTGCAATAAGTTTATTTTTTTTATTGTGTTAAATTATAAATCTCTTTCCCCTTCTCTCTTACCATGAGTCACTGACTGTGCAAATGATCTGGTCCCAAGCCCAACCAAACTCTCAAACCCATGAGTGAAATGTGTACAGTTGTAAGCACTTAAAATATAAGAACTGTTTGTTCTTTGGTATAATCCCAGAACTACCTAATAGAGTTATCAAACACAGAATTTTACACCCAATTATATACATCAGAGAAAAGATTGGCATCGTATTTTTAATATAAAAACTACATCATTAAAATTTAATAAAAGGCTGTCCAGATTTGGTTTCAGATTTAATCCAAGGGAAAACATAGTGAGATCAAAACTAGTTTTGCAATGACTCCTAATTATCCCAGCCTACATTTCATTTCCAGATGTTGCCCTCCCCACCATAATTAAATATAACCAGGGCAGCTGAGATAGACTTCCCTCAGGGCTAGCTATCTACATCAAAACAACCTTCCTTGTCTGGGAATAGACTTCATAGTGATAGGTAGGATCCCAATGATCATAAGTCTGCATTTTTTTTTCCTAGCTGATTTTTAGGAATATATATTTGACCTAAATCAAGTTGAAATTTAAAATTTGGGATAAAAAGCTAAGGAACTAGCAGTAGATGAAATAATGTATGGTCAGTTGGTAGGCCTTTCTTCTATTTCAATTAATCAATATTCTTGTCATCTTTCTAAAATTCCATACCCTCTATCTTTTACTATCTCTTTTTTTTTTTTTTTTAAATCCAGTTGGGGACAGTTGATAATATGTGCAAAGTAATACAGCAAGTTTTGTCAAAAGGTAATTTTTTTTTTCCTGACAAGTGCAACTGGGATTAGTTCCTTACACTGAGTACTTTCTGAATGGTTTTTGTCTCATTTATATCACTTATAAGCCCTATTGCTTTTTACATTGCAAAAACCCATCATGTCCAGGAAAAATCATCCTTATAAAATACTCTAAATTTTATTTTTATATACTGTCCTTTAAAGGGGGAACTTGGTACAGAAACTATCACACATATTTTTGTTACTAGTACCAAGGAATCAAACCCAGGTTGGTTGTTTCAATGTTATTTGGCAATAATAAAAAAAAAATTTATATTTTCATGTTTCAGTTGTAAAGAAGATTGTTGTTTCTCATGTTGACACTATACATTCACACAGGCAGTTAAACTATCACCAATCTTCTATTTGGCTCCAGGTAAGGGAATTAACAGCTTGTGGGAAAGCTAATTAGATCCAATTATTACTCACCTGACCTAATTTGACATCCGATGTCTGGGAAGAAGTCATCTGAATTAACTGAATAGAGATTTAGCTACTATATACACATGAGTTCCATGGATAATTTATTCCTAATGAAACTAGTTTGGAAAAGAGCAATGTACTGATTAAGACACAATAATCAAAAAGAGGGAGAAGACCTAATTCAAACTCCTAAAAGAATATAATAGTGCATTATTACTCATATTCATTCATTATTCTACTCATTTACTTATTTCTTCAAACCAGTCTCTTGTAAGTTAACAAAAAAAAATAAAAGGCCCTTAATTTTATTTTAAGGAGTCTGTGCCTTGATTTGCTCATATGATAAGGTGATTAGGTGAACTGGTCAATAAATCCTTTTTTTCTTTGGCATTTTATTGCACTATATGTCATTTATTTAACATGGTAACTAGATGCAACACACTTCTTGATTTTGTACTTTCTAGTTGGTTAACAAAATCCATACGAATTCAAATAGATGATTTCTGGGGTATGGCAACAACAAGATATCTTAATATCTGCTAAGTATATGATAGAGTGCTCTGAGCAACATAAAATAATCAATGGGGTTAAACTTCCACCCAGGTAGCTTGAGCATGAAGAAATTCCCACATTGGCCTGAGCTCATAATGAGAGTTTTTCAGGGGAAAGTTGATAGGCAGATAGAAGAAGATCCACAAATATCTGTTCCCATCTATTGAATTATTTGTATTCACTGGTAAGAAAACAGATACTCTGAACTAAGGTAGCTTTATCAAATTGTAGCCAGGAATGACAGAGTGAAAATAAACTATGGAAAATAATAAGACTTACCTCTCAAAAGTTGCTATTATACAAAAGGATCTTAAAGGGTTAAAATTAAATGAGCAACATGGTATATGATTATAAATATCCCCTCAGATCTCTGAAAGAGTTAGCAAAGCATATCACTATAAAAGGAGTAAAGAAACAATCTCTCTTAAACCTTTATTCTTCTTAAGAATTAGCTAACTCTACATCCTTTAGCAAGGAGAATCTTCTAATCTGTTCACACAATGCTGCCTAACTAGTAGGTGCAGTCCCAGTGGTATGTCAGAGCCAAGCCATGGAGGGAGAGCAGTCTTATACCCTGAAGAATTTGTCACATCCTATAATAGACACCTGACTCTGTCCTCTCAATTGCATCCTTTCATTTTGACCCTTTATATAGTCTTAAAGGGCCAGTAACTTTGTGAAATTTAAACTGTCATTGGTTATATCTAATTTAGGATAATTTAAAGTTCTGAGAGTAGGTTTCAAGGAAAGATAAAGAAGAAAGACAGCATGAGAACTTAAGAAAACATAAAGGTATATAAGGCAGTAACAATAACAGGACAAATAAAAATTACACAGAGAAGAGAGTATGAAGAACTAACACTGTTCCTTAGCTAATGATAATTATTCCTGTGCTCGTTTTGGCAGCACATATACTAACATTATTCCTGATGAGCTCACTACCTCAGAGAATGTCACTGGACTCCTCTATTTGTATGAAGGGGATCGTGAGTATTCATCCCTATTTCTTTACCTAACTTCATCAGAAAGATCATATAAACTAGATGGGACAAAATCAGGTCTGACAACTTTTTTTTTCCTAGCACTGGTAAACTAATAACAATGTTTGCATTTGTGTGAATGAAAATTCTAATATGTGCCTGATATGCTACAAAGTGTTTAATAGGACATACACATACAGTTTTTAATGCAAAAAATTTTATGATCCCTGTTTCAAAGATGTTTCTGTGGCACAGAAAAGTTAAACATATTTCAAAAGGACATAGGGGCCACTATAAGTGATCTAAGTCTAGGCTGTCTGGTTATGGGCTTAAACTGTAGCTTAAACTGTAACTTTGCTATGGTGTCTCATTAAAAAGACAAAAGATTGTAGAATCAGAATATGAAAAGAATTCATCCAAAAATGAATAAAATAAGTACATTTCAAAAATTTTAGGTAGAGAATATATTTTTGACAAAACAGTAAGTGGAAAATAATGTGTAATTTAAGACAGACTCAATACACTTAATACACTTATTTTCATTCATACAGCAGCAGATTTCCTTCTATCTTCATATTAGATGGATGGACATTTTCAGCAACCTAATTTTTGGCTCCGAGTCACTCTCAGAAAACTGACCAGCAGTTTCCTTGATCTGATCAACTCAGTAGGCCAGCACAGATGGGCCTCCATAACCTCCTGTCATTGAGTGCATTAGTGTTGTCAGTCCCCAGATCCAATTACATGAATGCTACTTAGCCAAATACCACAGAGGCTTCCTTGTCTCCACTGTCTTTTTTTTGAAGTATGTACAATATCATTTTGCTGGAGGTGGCCTTCTGGCTAATCTGACAAAAAGATCAGAAAAATAATGTCACCGAACCCAATGCTGGCAACTACCTCAGTTTTGTTATTTTTAACATTTGTAATCTTATTTCTTAATAAATAAGACACAGCTGTTTTCCCTTGTCAACTGAGACTCTAATGACTTGGTATACTATTTCTCACTTAGAATCATGGGTGCAGTATGTAAATCTTCATTCTGCAGATAAGACTCATCACACAAGCTTTTATTCTCCTTCCCCATCTGACCCCAACACATTATCCTACCACAAAGATAGGATTAAAGATAGGATTAAGGCTTTCCTCTGATATCATTTCAGTTTCAATATTTAAAAATAATTTTGTTTTTGATTTCTACAAAGTGCCAACATTACAGAAAAGCCTTAGGACTAGAAAAACACAGTTTTGTTTTGTTCGGTTTGGTTTTTAGTTTGTTTAGAATGTCTATAAGCCATATATCACCAGCTAAAGCAATATTTCTGCTTTTCTAAGAAAGGACTAAAATAACTCAATAATTACACATTTGCCTAGAGGAATCCAGAATTTTTTTTTAAAGATTTTATTTATTTACTTGACAGAGAGAGACACAGTGAAAGAGGAAACAGAAGCAGGGGGTGTGGGAGATGGAGAAGCAGGCTTCCCACCAAGCAGGGAGCCCAATGCAGGGCTCGATCCCAGGACCCTGGGATCATGACCTGAGCTGAAGGCAGATACGTTAACAACTGAGCCAACCAGGTGCCCCATGGAACCCAGAAATTTAAGACAGCTTATATTAACTGTTAAAGTCATTAGATTTATGCTTTATTTTTTTCAGATTTGTCATTTTCTAACTATAACACAATCATGATAGTAGTAAAAAGTAAAAAGTAGTACTTGGGATATGATTGTCACTCAGATTTCCTAATATCTATGTTGTCTATCATCTATCTACAATGAATTTAACTGAAGAGAAAAATTAAATATCATGAATGCTAGGGTAAGTATTCGGAGGTCTGGGTATACATTTCAGAACTTTGTTATTTACTGCATGTGCAGTGGTCTTGTAAGGAGACTGTTTTTAGTTGCTTTAGGATCACTCAGATGTGCTCAAAGACTTAGTGAGTTTAAAGAACGTCTTTATTCTTTCAGGAGGAGGAAATATATCTTTGGGTATAATTCAAGCAAGTAAGTCAAAGCACAGGTCAGATCATTTCTAGTAGTGTTGGTAGTAAGTGACTGAAATCTGGCTAACAGCCCACTGCAATACTTTGCAAGATCCTTTTAGATGAATATTCTTCTGAATGTAAAATCAGACCCTAAGTTCCCAAATTATTTGGTTATTTATAATTTTTACTTTAAAATAACATAACAATGGATGGAAGTATTTCTAGTGAGAGGTAAGATAAAAGCATGATTCAGATAGATGTAGTATCAACAGAAGCATGGGGGGGTTATCAACAGAAGTGTGGGGATATATCAGTATATCCTAAATGTTAGCATGAATGTAACAATAAGAACATTTGAAACAGTGGTAAAGTCTGCCTAGATTAAAGTCCCATGCACCAACACATGGGACAGTGGATCAACCTGTACATGACCTGCTACTTTTCTCTGCTTTTGCAGTAAATCGTTTAACAAAATGTGCAGCCATGTATACTGTGAGAGCAGAAATATGTCTATAGCTGTCTGTCATGTTTTACATCTAAATTCCTTTTCCCCTTCTCCTTAGGTCAGGAAGATATCTTGGGGTTTTCCAAATAAAAAAGAGTAAGAATTACACTCATTAGTTGGTCCCTGTCTTCTTATAAACAACTAATGAATTGCTGAACACTACATCAAAAGCTAATGATGTACTTACTTTATGTTGACTAACTAAACATAAGAAAAAAAAAAAGAATTACACTAATTTGAAACTGGTCAGAAAGTTGTTTCCAAATCTGATTTAAATAATGAGTTAGGGTGGGAGCAAGATGGTGGAGGAGTAGGAGACATAAATTTTGTCTGGTCCCAGGAATTCAGCTAGATAATTATCAAATCATTCTGAACACCTACAAACTCAACAGGAGATCAAAGAAAAGAATAGCAGCAATTCTATGAACAGAAAAGTGACCGATTTCTGGAAGGTAGGCCAGGCAGAGGAGTGAATCCAAGGTTATATTTGGGAAGACAGACCATGGCGGAGGGAGTCTCTGTCAGCCAGCTACTAGCAAGTGATAGAGTAGTGGAACACAAAACCAGAACTTTTAGAAGTCTGCTCCACTGGGGGATGTCACTCCAGTGGCTAAGTGGGAGACGGAACCCTCACGAGGATACTGTGGTCTCAGTACCCTGAGAGTCACAGAAAGATGGAGGGTACCTGAGTGCTCCAGAGCTCCAGGTATCAGAGAGGAAGCAGGCTGCAAAGACGGAGCCAAGGAGTGGGGTCTCAGCTCGGGGTTGCCATAAAACATGACCTGTGGCATAGCTGGGACACTACTCTTTGAGCAGGGACCCCAGAAGTGGCTGATCCAGGGATACCCCCCCCCCACTTTATCCACCAGGAGGAGAGGTGTGGGAGCACGCTGAAGGAATCTGCTGGATTTGGAAAATCCAAATGGGGTCACATGCCAGAGATAGAAATGCTGGGTCACAGGTCTAGCACGGAGTGTAGCCAGAGACCATGGAGACAGGAGTGATCAACTGCTTTTCTCTAAGGGCTCACTGAGGAATGAGACCCCAGTTCTTGGCTCCTCTGGGGCTAGAGACTGGGAGGCTGCTATTTTCATTCTCATCTTCCAAAGCTGTATGGAAAGCTTTCAGGGAACAAAAGCTACCAAGAGCAAACCCAAACAGATTACTTAGACTGGCCCCTGGCAATGATAGTGCCATTCCACCCCAGACAAAGACATTTAAGAATCACTGCAACACGCCCCTCCCCCAGAAGATCAGCAAGAACATCCAGGCAAGACAAAGTTTACCAATCAAGGAGAACTGCAAAACTCCAGCACTAGGGGAATACAGCACATAGAATTCATGGCTTTATTCCCCTTTTTTAGTCTTTCATGATTTTTTAGTCTTTCAAAGTTAATTTTCTTTTTACTTTCTTTACTCTTTTTTCTATTTTTTTAAAATTTCTTCTTTCTTTTTTCAACCAACATCTTGTCATATCAATTCCTTTTTTAATATCTTTTTTTAATTTTCCTTTTTAGAGTCATATTCTTTTTTTTAAAGATTTTATTTATTTATTTGTCAGAGAGAGAGAGAGAGAGCGAGAGAGCAAGCACAGGCATACACAGAGAGAGAAGGAAGCTCCCTGCTGAGCAAGGAGCCTGATGCGGGACTCGATCTCAGGGTGCCGGGATAATGACCTGAGCCGAAGGCAGCCGCTCAACCAACTGAGCCACCCAGGCATCCCTTACAGTCACATTCTATCCCTTCATTATATTTAACCTTCTCTTTGTATATGAATAAGTTTTTTCTTCTTTAAAATTTTATTTAGTGTATATTTTTCTGGTGTTGTTGTTACCCTTTTAGCATTTATTTCACTCATTCATCTATTCTTCTCTGGACGAAATGGCAAAACAGAAAAAAATCATCTCAAAAAAAAAAAAAAGAACAAGAGGTAGTACCAACTTTCAGAGACCTAATCAATATAGACATTAGTAAGATGTCAGAATTAGAGTTCAGAATGACGATTATAAAGATACTAGCTAGGTTTGAAAAAAGGATAGAGGATACTAGAGAATCTCTTTCTGTAGAAATAAAAGAACTAAAATCTAACCAAGTCATAATCAAAAAGGCTATTATGAGGTACAATAAAAAAATGGAGGCTCTAGCTGCTGCAATAAATGAGGCAGAAGAGACAATTAGTGCTATAGAAGACCAAATGATGGAGAATAAAGAAGTTGAGAAAAAGAGGGATAAACAACTATGGGATCATGAGGGGAGAATTCAAGGGATAAGTGATACCATAAGACAAAACAATATTAGGATATTTGGGATCCCAAAAGAAGAAGAAAGAGAGAGAGGGGCAGAAGGTATACTGGAGCAAATTATTTCAGAGAACTTCCCTAATTTCGGGAAGTAAACAGACATCAAAATCAAGGAGACACAGAGAATCCCCCTCAGAATCAATAGATATATGTCGACACCCCACCATCTAATAGGAAAACTTACAAGTCTCAGAGACAAAGAGAAAATCCTGAAAGCAGCTTGGGAAAAGAGGTCTGTAACCTACAACAGTAGAAACATTAGATTGGCAGCAGACCTATCCACAGAGACCTAGCAGGCCCAAAAGGACTGGCATATTCTCTAAACAAGAATATGTAGCCAAGGGGCACCTGGGTGGCTCAGTGGGTTAAAGCCTCTGCCTTCAGCTCAGGTCATGATCCCAGAGTCCTGGGCATCAGGCTCTCTGCTCTCTGCT